>PVIH01015345.1:0-50048 GCA_004025045.1 Sigmodon hispidus | reverse complement strand
ACACTTGTGTCAATCTTGTCGTGAAACGTATGAGTTTAAGCTGTGTGCCGCGGACGCGCCATTTTTAAATTTTTGTCTGAACACCACGCTATGTATTGTAAATCAATTTAAATACGCAATTTAAAAAACTGCTTTAAACTTTTTTAGGCTTTATGTGGGTGTTTGTGCCCCACGTTGGGCGCCATCTGTTGTTGTATGGTTTTTTTTTTTGGCCTGTTTGGGTCTGGAGATTTATGACTTGGCGCACGTGTGGCGCCGGCGGTTTGGAACCTGGTTTGTGCGCCTGTGGCTTTTGTCTCCCAAAAGAAATGAATCACACGCTTATACTTTACACTGCTTGGCCCATATCTTAAGTATATTACTAGTTAGCTCTTTCTTCTTAAATCAACCCATTTCCATAAATCTACCCACCACGTGGCTTGCAGCCCGTGGCTCACCTAAATTCCTACATGTTTCTTCTTTGAGAGACAAATAGTGACTAATAAACTCCACCCCTTCTTCCTACCTGGCTGCCTCTGATTCTCCACCCACTTCTATAGTGCCCTACATGGGTCCAAACAGTTATTTATTTATATCATACAAAAAACATTCCACCACATAATCTCTTTCACATAAACATTTTTTTCAAACATAATATTTTTATTATTAATAAATTTCATATCATGCAATCCAATCACACTCACTATCCAGTCCTCTCAGTCTGCCCCCACCCTTGTGACATCCCCCCACAAAAGCAAGAGGAGGAGAGTTGTAGAAGGAAAAGAAGGAGGAGATGGTAGTGGTTCAATTTGTTGCTCATATACTCACTCACTGGAGCCTGGTCAAACTCCCAGTGGCCAGCCCCTTAAAAAAAACAAGTTGTTTCCCACTCCTGTCCCTGCTAGAAGCCATCAGTTGTGGAGAACTACATTTCAGTATCCCTATTACAGTTTTAAGAGTTCTTTTTGATGGTTTCTTGTCTAGGCTGTTAGTTTTTGAGAAGAGGGTGGGTGGGATTGAGGGTTAGGGATTGTCATAAGAGCCTTCTATGCATCTCTTTCTCAACTGTGAATCTGTAGACATTGATACCAGTGCTAAAGAAACTTCCTTGCCCTTTACAGTCAACAGGGGCACAGATCATATATTTCCACATGGTTTCACAGACATATACATGGCCTGCATTAAGCATCTGCCACAGGCCTCAGCATGGTTTCCAGTGGCAGTGAAGACCACAGGACATCAACATGAACTTCTGCCACAGAATGAGCCAAGGACATCAACATGGCCTCTGAGCCATGGATCAGAGACACCAATACAATCCTTGGTAGCATCATGGCTCACAGACATCACTTTGACTTCCAGAGTCAGAAGAGACTACAGACACACTTACTGCCTTTGGTGCTAACATGGGCCACAAAAATTAACATGGACCGTGGCTACAGCAGGACCACAGGCTCCAACATGGCCCTCGGTGGCAGTAAAGGCCACTCACATCTATGTGACCTCTGTCAGCAACCCATACCACAGACACTAATATGGCCTTGCCTCCTGGAGTACTACAGACTACAGGTGTCTACCTTACCCTCCAGTAGTAGCACAAGCCTATGACAATCCACATAGCCTCCAGTCTCAGCACAGCCCAGATCATGAGAATCCACATGCACTTTAGGTTTCAATATGGCCTGGGGCAATAGACCATAGATTCCAATATGGCCTCCAGGGACAGCACAGACCACAGAGGTCTTTTGAGGAGGTCCAATCCAAAAAAAGAAATGAGCAGATCTTCATCTTAGATATCCTGTCTATGCTCAGAACTAGGGTGATAATGTAGGTGGGAAGTGTGTTTATGGGCTGAGTCTGCATAAGCCCCAAGCTGTTGCACACCATCCTATTGGCCCTCCTCAGCAAGGACATGTTTACCCATCACTGCAGCCTTCTCTCACACTTCTCCCTACATTTGCATTTCTAGTTCTGTCTCTCTCTATCACACACATTGTACCATCTTTTCTACATCTCTATCACATGCTTTTTCATCATAGTGGAATTGGAAACTGCAGTGTATCATACAATATTTTTTGACCCCCCCCAAAAAAAGCTTAACATGCAAATATTCATTGCAAGGAATTGTTGGTCATGTTCAATGTTTCTGGTTTCTGAAGTGTCGTAGATACTGGACTATTGCTGACTTACTTGTCTTGTATTGCACAAATTCTATTGGATATTGTAATAAAAACCTAGAGCCAGATATTGGGGAAAAGCTGAAATATCAGAGAGACAGAGAAACAAACCACAGTTACTTCTCACCTAGCCAAATCTTCAGGTCTGTTTTCACAAATACTCCATCCCCAAACCTCTTTGTCCTCAGCTAAAAAGAGAAGTTCCAGGCTAAATTGAACTCCTCCCTTCTTAGTTATCTCAGTTCCTGGTTCAACTTTCCTAGAGCTAGGATTAAAGATGTAGGCCGCCACCACCTGGCTCAATTAGGCCTTCAACTCACAGAGATCTAGAAGGATCTCTGTCTCCCAGTGATGGGATTAAATGTGTGGGTCACCACTTCCTGACCTTCATTGGCTTGGCTCTGTGAGTGGCTCTGACCCTATTTAATAATGGCACATTGCCATGAGAACAACAGACCACTGAGTGCAGTGCCCACCAACCTCTTGACTCACCAGGCAGGACTACTGAGCTTGTAGTTTGCAGCCAGCAGAACTCCATGTTAGGAGCCAACTAGTGAGCCTAGGGCTGGCCCTATTCAATATTGACCCATTTCTGCAGGAGCTCAAAGCTGCTGCATATCTCCCCATGCTCATCTCCTACTGGCTGAAGCATCATGGTTAGGGGTATAGATTTACAATTCTCTGTCACATGTGGCTCTGTTCTGCCATTTTTTCTTTTTAATTTTATAAGTACAGTTTTTAAAAGCATTGTCCCATAAGACTTGCCTTTTTTAAAAAAAAAAAAATGTTCTGGAGCTACAATGGGCTCTGCAGACTCCTTTTCTAATAATGTGTGTCATCCTTAGGAGCCTCCACAGGTCTCTCAGACTTCTCTGAGCTCTAGGTAAGTGCCTGCATCAATGCCATTTTTGTTTTCTTTCACATAAACATTTCTCAATCCTCCACAACTTTTGGAGATAATGAATACCTTCATTATAGACAGAAAATGGAAGGTTTTTGTAGCTATACAATGTATTAATATGCTAATTCAAATAGAGTACCTACTTTATGTAAGACATTGCTATTAAAAGATGGAATCATATAAAAGTATATTCTAACACTGATCCCACTCTCATCTATTGAAAAATAAAATTAAACAAATATATGTCAAACACCACATTAAAATGTCATTCTTTTAAAGGAACAGAGAGACTATTATAATTAAACTTCATAAATAGGACTTGAGATTCACTTTAAATGACCACTATTACAATACACTTTGTGGCCCAAGGATATATCAAATAAGTAACTATTCTTGCTTGCCTTAGTTTAAGTGATTTTTCTTGATATAGGATTTAGAAGGATAAATCTACAGCTCTAATCAAACCAACTGATTGGTTACTTTTATTTATAGTAGTCAACTGTTTACCTCTTCTTATTCTGAGTAAATTCTCATATATACTGACTTCATCTGGGTTCATTTCTAGTAAATTTGTAAAAGAAGAGAGAAAAGAGAGAGAAATCGTAAAGCATTAGCATTAAAGGTCACTCATGGTGAAATCATTGGTAGGTGTCTCTATGAGACTAAGCTATATTTTCAATGAGTCACAAGCTCTTTGTGGTGAAGGACTCCTCTAGTTAGAAAAAAAAATTAAGTGTGGACAAAATGCAAAAGCAAGAGAACTCACTTTATGTCACTGTAGGAAAGCATTTAATGGTGCAAAGATTTTTATATTAAAATAACTTGCAGTTCTAAGACAAATAATATTGCATAAACTACACACAGAAACAGTTAGAGAACAAAAGACAGCTTAAAACAATCAAAGGCAATTGTTACCAAAGCAGAAAAAAACAGTTCTATAAAGCATTTAGGGCCAGCTGGACAACTGAACCTGTACAGTTCATATTTAAGAAAAAATAATTCAAATAAATGACAAGTAGGATTCCATGAAATTAGAAAGTTTCTGAACAGCAGAGGAAATAACAAGAGAGAGAGAATATGGATGTGTGCAAAGAGAGAAAATTCTTACCAACTATGCATTTGCCAATGTATTAATATCCAGAGTATATAAAGAACTCAAAAAAGTAAACAATGAAATTCCAATAATGCAAAGCTAAAGAAATGAGACACTTCTGAAAAGACAAAGACATACGGCTAATAAATAAATAAATAAAATTTTCAACATTTGTAGCCACCAGGGAAATCCAAAGCAAAACTACACATCTCATCCTGATTAAAATGCCATGATTAAGAACAAAATGACAACAAAGACTGGTAAGGATGACAGAACTGGATAGAAAGACTTAGATATTATTATTATTGTTGTCAATATAAGGTAGTATTACTACAGTGGAAATCACTGTGCAGATTTGTGGAATGTATACATCCTAGGAGCTTCTTAAGGGCCTGGGGACCAACCTGGCTTCAGCCAGTTCAAACTGGTTTTAACTGGTGCCTTGAAACATGCTAATATCACTTCCTCATAGCCATGAGGGCCCCTTGAGTGGACATTTTTTTTTATCATAAACCAGCCTGGGGTCTGCCTGGGGGGCTTGGCAACAGAGGTGGTATCCTGCTGTGAGACGATCTGGACCAGTGAAAAAGGACCACAGGGCAGCAACAGATGCCAGCAAAGCAGAGCCCTCCTCCTGACTGAGTGGAGGGGATGTAAAGGCTTACTCCTTCCTCAATAAATTGGACTTGTTTCAACTAGCCTCTGAAGAGACTGAGTCATTGTTTCCATGCCTTCTCGACCCTTTCCCCAAAGGGGAACTAACAGCAACCAAAGGTATAGGCAACAGAGATTAACTTAAAATCACCTAAAAAATAGAGCAAATCCTTGTTTTACTCTTGTTCACTATACATTTTGGTCAAAGGACATGGAAAAAATCAAGATATTTCTGACCTGGAAGTTTCATTCTTATCATAGTACTGAATGGTGCTTGCTGTGGGATTATGTTCTGGTACATTGTAAATATTTGTCCCTCCTACTGGTTTAATAAAATGCTGATTGGCTATAAGACAGACAGGAAGTGTGGGTAGGGTTACCAGACTAAGAAAACACTGGGAAGAGGAAGAACAGAGCAGAGATGCCAGCAGATACAGAGGAAAGAAGACCAGAATGCTGCACTGAGAAAAAAACAAACAAACAAACAAACAAAAAAATCCATGTCACATGGATAAACAAAATAAGAATAATGAATTGAGTTAAGCTGTAAGAGCTAGTAAGAAATATGCCTGAGCCATAGACCAACCAGCTTGCAATTAATCTAAGCCTCTGTGTGATTATTTGGGGGTTGGCAACAGGTCTGCGAGTGGGTCTGAACCTTTACACTAGGCTGGAAAGACAGGGTTAGAAACTAAATCTAAAGGTGCTAGAATAGAAAAGTTATCAACAGTCTTACAGAAGTATGAACATTTCAAACTATAATAACAATCTGTCTGGCAAGATACATCCATTAGTATAATAGTGCCATAAATATTATGTAAGTAACCAACTGCTTTCTAGATAGCAGGCAATGCCAATTAAGGCCACAGTAGGAAAATTATACTTGGTATTTTAAACCCAGCCAAGGACCAGTGAGGAGGCTGTAGGCCTTATAGGTGAATATACTGATCACTTGCTAAATGGACATAGTATCAAACTGCTTTATCTATCTATCTATTTATATATATTCATATGCACAGATTAGTATAGCTATGAGATCTCATCAGAGAAGGAAGTCTCTTTTTGCAGTATTCAGCAGATGACACAGAAATTCATAGCTGTTCAAAGTACACAGAAAAGGTATCTGTGAAGTACTCAGCCACAAATGAGATATTTATATCATATTCTCTTCCCTCAAGGCTCAGAGACCATTGCAGAAGACAAGACAGAAATACTGTAAGAGTCAGAAGTTGGAGAGGACTGGAACAAAATGCTGTCTTCTGGACATGACTGGACTATGCATTCATTAATTCAGAGCAACTGTAGTTGCCTGTACAGATCTATACAAGATCAAGCCAGTCAACATCCTACATTGGAGAGAGGAGCATAGTTCTCACCTCTAGATGAGATTATTGACAATTGATGGCTGCTGAGGAAGGATGAGTCAGTTTCCTTCAAGGGTGTGATCCCTGGTAATAGATCATGCTCCAGAAGATGGTCCCACCCACATGCTTATATAGTTAGCACAAAGTGGACTCTGAGTTATAAAAAAATTACTATTAAAAAAGGGAGAACATGTGAGATGACCTTGAAAGAGTTTGTAGGGGAGGAGATAAAAATGATTGAAATATATTATATACATCTAGGAAATTCTCAGAAAATAACAATTTTATGTATTATTTTAAAGCATCACTCATTTCATTGTGCTCTACAATGAATACATATTAATGATTTTCTTTAAAAAGAATCAGTGAAATAGGAGGAAAGTGATCACCATGAATACATTATTTTTATATTCAGAAAGAGTCAGGCATGACAAATTTGGAGTAGTAGATGAAATCAGCAAGAACACATAGACTATACTAGCAAAAAGTACTGGTTTGGGAACTGAGGAAGGAGCATAGCATCAGATATTTCATAGTTTATCCTTAAGGTTAGAGGATGCTCATATATGAAACAATGCCCTATTCATCTTAAGGGTTTTCTCAATTTATATTGTACTTAGTAGGCTTTAGAAGTTCAGGTAAATGCTGAGACCTACAGTGTCAATTGGAATGAGGTTAGAGAGCCCTGTGCTATGGTCGAAAATCCTAATTCAGATACTCTTAAACAGTAGATCTACTTCTAATCTCACATAATTGGAAAGACTTTGGATGTTTTGGAGTAGGATTTTGTCAGCTTGTCTCTCTGTCTTATCAGTACCAGAATAGCTATCCTCTAGGTTCTAAGATACTGACAGAATTTTATCTCATCCTTTCTCAATGTGAAAATGTTCAAATAAGAAGAATCTGTTTCTCTGTGCATGTTCTTAAATGAACAACATTTTCCTTCTAGTTTCTGGGCCTATACAGACACAACAGGGCCACCTACTCACTTGTCCCTTGTGAGCAAGAACATCACAATGGTGCTGAACTCAGCCTCCATGAAGCATGAAGCCCCTTAGTCAATGACAGCTTTCATAGGGGAAGGGGGAAAGAAAGGAGAAGTTGATAGAGAGCTAAATGAGAGCATGTTCTAATAGTCTAGCACAGCCAGGGCTTCTTGCAAAGTATGTTGATGGTACTTCCTGGATCATTGTTGAAAATATCAGGTACTGACTCCACAGGCCTTTGATTTTATATTTACAACGGATTCCACAGAGGAGCCAAGATTGCTGGTCCACAGGCCATACTCTGAGCAAGTCACCACATGATATCATGAGTGTTCTTTGTGTATTATTTATTACATAAAACCTGGCTTGAAAAGCTTTAGATTTTATTTTTTATGTTTCATGTATTTTAGAGAAAAGATAAGTTTTATTACTGTATGGGTTTTTTGTTATCTATTCTGAATGTTTTGCTTTTTATATAATGTTTGATAATAATTTTCAAAAAACAATAAAAAATAAAAATTAAAATTAAAAACTTGCCATCTTGGCCTGGCCTTGGCTTAGTGGGATAAAGTAGTTACCACCAAACCTAACAATCTGAGTTCCTTCTGCAAAAAGAGAGAACTGATTCTCACATCTTGTCCTCTGGTTTCCAGATGGATTTGGTGACATGCATGCCCCTTCCCTCAAATTAATGCAATTTTAAAATGTTCTTAAATATCCCTTCTTAAAAAGTAAACCAAAGCAGCTTTTTGCCTCATGCATTACTATGACTGTGACATTTTCATACATACATATATTATACATTGAGCATGTCTAACCGCTCATGTTCTCTCTCACTTTGCTTCCTCATTCCCTCCTCATAGCCTAGTTCCTAGTTGCTAGGAGTTCCTCCTTTACTTTCAGTTCATCTTTTTTTGTTGCTCTTTGTACATACAATATGGGTCTTTTAGAGTGTATCTTAGTTGCCTTAAAATGATGATCTTCAGTTCAATCTATTTTCCAGAAAATAGCACTAATTTTCAGTCTTTTCTGCTGAGTAAAATTATATTCTAGCTATGGATCACATTATCATTACAGGTTTATCTGTTGATGAAGATGTAGACTTATTCCACACTTGACTACTTACTGTTAATAGCATTTTAAAAATGGATTTTCAGTATCCCTATTAATTGCTGCCTTTGATTCCATTAAGTATATACCTAGAAGTGGTATAACTAGAACATAAGATTGATTCTAATTGTAGGATTTTGTTTGTTTGCTTGCTTGTTTGGGTTTTGAAATCCCCATGACTCCCATAGTAACTATTCTACTTTACAATTGTACCAAATGTGTATAAGAGCTACTTTTCTCCTGCTTTCATATCAAAATTTGTGTTTTCTTGATAACCATTCTAACATGGGTAAGATTAAATCACAGTGTAGTGTTTACTTACATTTCTATGGTGGCTGAGGATATCAAACCCTTCTCATCTACTTATTGGCCATTTATACTTCTTGTGAGAAGTTCTCTCTTGTGTAAAATAAACCCTTCTATTCTCCATATTATTAGATCAGGTTTCTTTTTCATGGATGGGAACAGTAAATCGGTTTCATTGCATCTCCTCAATATTGACGGACCTGTGGCTTTGACAAATGGAATCAGAAGCATATAAGGTTATTACTTGGACATTCAACTCAGGCAAACTGAACATTTCAGACTGAGAATCAATTGTTCTCTTTCTCCATGTTTCTCTTGTATCCCTTCTGTGTTTCTTTCTTACATTTTTTATTTTTTAATTTATTCTATAGGTCTTTTACATCATGAATCATGATTCCATTATTTTCCTGTCCCTTTGGAGCTGCCTTCTGTCCCTGCACCCCCTGGAATAAAACAATATTTAAGAGAAAAAAGGCGGAAAATAGAGGACAATTAAAAGTCTCATCATGGAAGCTGCAGTGTGACACAGTGAGTCATGCAATAAAACCCTTTGTCCATATATCTTTACTTGCAAGTTCATTGCAAAGAGTCATTGATCTGGTTTGAGGCCTCTGGTTTGTACCACACTATTGATTCTGGGCCCTCACTGGGACTCCTCTTGGTTATCCTGTTATTACTCTGTGTTGTGGAGATCTTGCATTTTTGGGTCAATGGGTCAGGTCACTTCACATGATCCAAAAATCCTAGATGTGGTAGATATTGGGGCAGGCCAAGTCATAACCCTGGTTCTGGGTCTGGATAGCTGTAGGATTGGTCTGTCAGCTAGTTCTTCCTGTCCTTACCAGTATAGTAACCTCTCCAACATTTCTCTGGCAAACTCAATTCTTGCAGCAATGAGCAAGAGATGGGACCAGTTCTCCTGCTTTCACATCATCTGGATCATCCCAGGGTCTTACTATGAATCTGGACAGCCCAGAACTCTCTATGCAGACCAGGTAGACCTCAAAGTCACATAGATCCTCCTGCCTTTGAATGCTGTAGTTAATGGTATGTATCATATGAAGCCTGCTTACTTTTATTTACAATTTACAATGAAATATCACAAACATGTATCAGTATTCCTTGCTTATTCAACTTCTACTGTCTTCCTCCCTTCCTCATCTGTAACTCTTACTGATGTCCAGATAAGTCTATTAAAAATACTTTGCCTAAAAATATTTTAAAAGTATTTTCTGGAATATCAGCTGTTAGTTCTTATTATTTCTCCTACAACTAAAAAAAAAAAAGCAGCATAGAATTGGAAAATTGTAGCAGTTAAAAGCCTAGCCCTTTGGAATTAAACAAACAAATTGAGTCCTTTTATTCACTACGGGACCTTAGACAAGACAATTAATCTTTCCAAGCCTCAATTTTATCATGTGTAAAGTGAGGATTAAATGAAGTGCCAGATATAAAATACTTACAGAGTGCCTAGAGCATAATAAAACAGTGATTATCCTCAACACTGGCCATTGTTTTCATTGTTATGTTATGATTCCTCGCACTGTCATTACTACCACTAATAACACTCTAGAAAGACAGCAAGCATCTGATAAAAGGGACTGAGGACAGTAAATTTTGTGAAGACCGAGTAGAAGATGGAAAGGCAGATGGGAAACAGAAGCTTAAGCCTGCCTGGGCTATTGAACTAAAAGGTTCTTGGCTATAGAGGAGGCCACTGGGCATACTAAGGTTGGAAAAAATTACAGAGGGCAACACATACAGAGAATAAAGAAGACAGAGACCTGTTCATTCTGTGTGTCTCACAACTTGGGTTTTCTGTACACTTCCTGAAAATCTTTTACATACTTATTTCTATAATTTCTTCTCCTTACTAAACGGAGAAATGTCTTGATAGTGAAAATAATATGCGACATTTAAACATCCCAAGTGGGGCATAGTCTGACCATACTTACATAATAGTAGGATGACTAAAAATAGTCTGAAGAAGCAAAGAGTACTGACTCTTTCCAGTTATGGAAGAAAATGCTCGTAATCTACTTAAATGAAAATCAATTATAGTGACTTTTTTATAACATTTTTTATGGTTAGCAAAGTCTCATTCTTTTCATGCTCTAGAGTGAAAATTATGCAGTTCTATGCCAGTGATAAATTTTTCTTTAGGAGAAACATGAAGGATTTAACTTTTAAAAATAATTATTATTCGCTGAAATTCTTTATCTGGTATTCAAGCCATTTAATTTGTAAGGCCATATCTGTGATTCACAAAACTTTACGTGACAGTAATCAGGCTCAGCTACTTTCATTATTAATGTACACCAATGTTAATCTGGTGTGACTTGACTCTTTTGCCACAAGTATTAAGGGCTTTTTTTTCTCCCTAAAGCAAGATTTAAGATTACCAATAAAATTTAACATTTCTGCATTATCTTCTTATGTTATTGATGTTACATTCATTGAAGATTAACCAGTTTCAGTAAGTAGGTCTCTATTTGAAAACACATATTTAGTTGTGATTGTTTCCAGGAAACTTATATAATACTAATATCACATGTAGAGTAGCAATAAAGATGAAATTTGTGATAGGAAAAAAAAACAAAGCAAGGAAATAAAATAAGACAGCATAGCCCATAGCCTACTCTATGCTTTGTTCTTTTTCATATTGTTATCATAATAAATCCTCATTAATGTAAACCTTATAAACTGAAGTTTTATAATTATTTGGACACAGGCTCGGCTTAAGTTGACCCTGCATTATCTATGAAGAAAGGCTTTGCCAAGCACATTAATGCTATAAACAAAAATGCTGGAAGAGTATTCAAACTACTTAATAGATTGAACTACGCTTTCAAATACTTTAATTCCATCCCATTATTATAGTGATTACAATTACAAATGAATGTTATTGTTCATTAAAGCAGTCCCAGCATGAGCCTTACTCATCACTAAGTGCCTAGCACTCCTTTTTACATCTTCCACTATTTGGATTCATCAGAAGTTCAGCTTGATCTTGCTCAAAATTATCAGGCAGTAATAGTGATTTACCACTTCAAGTGATGTGATAATTTATCTCGTATTATTTTCTGGAAGAATTTCATTATGTTAGTGTTTTATGACTTCCTTTAAAAGGTTCTGACATTTCCAGTAGATCTTAAAGTCATTAGTGCTGTGTGTGTCACAGGCATGTAGTTCAAATGTACCACCATATCACATCACTCTAATTAAATCATGCAGCGTTCATAAACCAAATAAATAGAAAAGCCTTTATTTCTTCCAGAGTTAAGAAAAAATTAAGGGAGAATCAAGAACACCATAAATAAACCAGATCTAAATTTCATGGATATAAAATTTCATATTATTATCTGCCAATGCCACAAGATACCATGTCATTGGGGATGAATAAGGCTAAAGGGGAGAAAAGGTCCAATAGAAAAACTGGATCTCTCACAATATCTAAAGTTAGAACATGCCCAGAATATCAAAGAAGCCATCTTCCTTATAGGTACTGATTCTAAAGAAATACTTTCCTGTGGAAAGATAGATCTGCATCATCTCACTATATCAGAAATTTAGTACATATCTCTAATTTTCACTGTAGCCTTGAACAAAAAGTTATCACTATTCCTGCTTGGACAAATGAAACCTGAGAACTACTCAAGTTTGGAAAACTGTGCTATCTCCTAGGATGTTGTACAACTGAGGCCAGAATCTAAGTCACCCACAATCTGCCTTCCTTGATAGGTGGTGGTGGTGGCTGTGTTACTGTAGAGGTTGCTGTTCCTTGAGGCCATAGCAGCAGCAGCAGTGTCTACTGCTTACCTTGCTTTCAGCCCAATACATTTTTCACTAAATTATTACAGTAGTGCAAGATTTCCTCATTTTATTGATGAGGACTCTGAAAAAAAAAAAAAAAAAAAACAGATGGTAGATTTTCCCAAACTCATGTCAGTAGTGTGCTTGAAACTGGGACTCAAACCAGACTTAATTCCAACACTAGACACTAACAAATTTATGTTTTATTTGGTAGCAGCTGTTTGTTATAGGCCATGTATGAAGGAAATAGCCAAGGACCAGAATCCTTGAGTGAACATACTCTATTCAGAAGAGCATCTTCCCTAAGCTTAGAATTCTCAGATCTTGAGCTGAAATGATGAGTCAGCATTTAGAAATGCTTGTTAATCTTTCAGAAGACTTGAGTCAGTTTCTAGCACTCATATCAGAAGGGTCTCAACCACCTGTAACAGCTCCAGGCTATACAATACCCACTTTTGCCTCTGTGGGCATTTGTAGACAATGATATATACTCACAAACACATACATATATACATAATAAAAATAAATCTAAACAAATGCTAAATCAAAGAAGACCTCCAAGCAACATACAAAAGTTCTTCTCTGAAACCTCTTGACCCAGGCCCCCACAGTTCAAATCTTCCATGTTCCTACTAGTATGGCCCATTAACCAGTACGTAAAGCATTCCACTGCTTTCCTAACCCATAGTACCAAAATCCTAATTCCTCCAAAGGAAAACATGGTCCTCAGGTCTATTACAACAATACCCTAGTCCCTATAACCAACTTTTGTCTCAGTGAAGGCTTCTATTGTTGTGAAAAGACACCATAACAATGGAAATTCTTATAAAGAAAGATAATTGATTGGGTTAGATTACAGTTTCAGAGGTTTAGTCCATTATCATCATGGTGGGACATGATGGCATGCAGGCAGACATGGTGTTGGAAAGGGAGCTAAGTGTTCTACATAACGAGCTCTAGGCAACATGAAGTAGAGTTTCTCACTGGGCACAGCCGGTATATAGGAAACATCAATACCTACCTTTACAGTAAAACACTTCCTCCAACAAAGCCAAACCTAATAATAGTGCCAGTCCCTATGTGAACCATTTTTTCAAATCACCACAGGTTCCCATGCCAAATTTATAACAACTTTTAAAATATCAGGTAATAGTTGCATGAAGAATTTCATAAAGCCATCAAGTATGCCACAAAATAAGCTGTGCTGAGCTCTTACTACTCTGTGTTGGCACAAAAGGATGGGCTAGTTTTCCTGTCTTGTTTTAAACCTTAAAATTTCTTGACTTATTCAATGAGTACTCATCAAAAAGTCAGATGAACTAAAGCAAGAAACAGAAAATCAATCCTAATAAGAATAATAGCTTTTAACTTTTAGATTAAGGAGAAAAGCTGATAATGAAGACTCTGACAAATTCAGACAATTCTTTTTTAAAGAAAAAAATTTACCTAAAAGACTTCAAGTTTTCATGTCTTTACTTTTCTGACTAAATGTTTTTATTTTTCTTTGATGTGATGAAAAGCTAATATTACTCTATTATATAAATGAAATAATAAAGAAATTTAATGAATGATAGGTCATGTAACATTCTTAGCCCCCATTCTGTACAATAGAACTCCTATTTCTTTATATAACCTATACTAAATACATTTTTCCATAGTATTAGACTAAAACTTTTTTTCTCAGCATGCCTCTTTTATTTATCAGTACAACATGAGTAATTTTCTATGTCAGACAATAGGAATCAATAACTTCAAGCTGAATATGTACAGAAAAATTTAATAAAGTTTTACAGAGCAATTTAAATTTATCAAATTTAATTTGTTTAAATATTCAGATGATCATAATTATAAAGCAGATTTTATAAGGTGTGAAATTAAATATCTACATAATTATTTCTGTAGATCAATCCATGCCTCTCTGTCCCTCTGTTTGTATCGCAGTATATTCTCTGTCCTCCAGTTGGTATGATAAGGATAATTAAAGGAAGTTCTATTCCATTTCCTAAGTACCACTCTCAACTTGATCCTTTGAAGGATATTTTCCTTAGAAAGAAGTTTTTATCGCCTCTGCCACTTTGGGGAACACCTTGAACAAAAGCACAAAAGCCATTCTCTGAAGGCCAAATTGTGGTCTTCTGAAAACCTTTTCTTAGTTCTACAATGACAAAAATTTAAGACACAGCTTTGATGGTAAAACCAGATGCAACTTTAAAACCTTCCAAACAAAAGCATTAGAATGCATGAACCAATTAACTCTTGTATCCAACCAACTGCTTTACATGCTTTACTGCATTTATCCTCAACACTTTAAAGAACAAATACACTACTTTTTTAGAACTCACTCTAATATAATTGAATGTCAACCTCATACTACTTCTAGTGCAATTTATCAGTGACCATGATGCTGCCTGAAAACACTTAATGAGACTTGACAGATTCATTTTTTTCTGAGTAGGAGAAGTCAGCTGTCCACCACAGAAGACTGACTTCTTCCTAATCAATGCTCATTTATGGATCCCAGGAGGTAAGGAGAAACAAATTGATGCTGAGAATGAACAGAAGCTGATAACTTCCTACCACAATAATTCTCAACAAAACTGTAGAATGTTGATGCTGGAAGAGACCTTTGAAAGATCATATATGACAAATTTATTCATTTTACAGATGAAGAAACTGAGGGACAAGAACATAGCTATAAATTCTCATAGCTAAGACTAGATTACTTAGCTAAGACTAGATTACTACATTTTTCTCTGAATTAACTAGACTAAGAAAAACTCTGAAAGGTAAACTTGGAGTTTTGGATTAACACACAGAAGCCCAAATCTGTGGACTGATTTCTTTTTCTCTGGTTACTAGATTTGCAAGTAATTAATGCTATTATTGATATCTGTAGAGTTCATTTAAAGGTTAAGAAGTCTAGCATTTTCCCTTGATTTGTAAACTAAATTTTAAAAGATAAGGAAAGGAAGCCCATAATATATTTTAGAAACATGGATACTCACTTATTATGCTTGTTTATTGTACATTTTAATTCTAACTTTAACATGGAGCCTAATCTTCAACTATTCAGCTGGTTCTGCCATATTCAGAGTAACACTGATGCATTTTTTTTTCAACACATATTAAAAAACATCAAGGCACTTTCTCTCACCTCCAGTTAATGCCACAATTCATTGTCATATGCACCCATTTCTTGATGTTCATAATAATAGCCAAGTTAATATCTATAATCTCATATCTGGGAGGCTGGGACAGGATGACCAGGAGTTTGAGGTCCACCTTAATTACCTAATGAGGATCTGCCCCCTCAAAATCCACATTTTTAAGAAATAATCTCCGTATTTCTTTTTCAACAATTTATTTCATACCGTGTGTTTGATTGTGTTGCCTATATGTATATGTGTGTTTACATGTGTGCCTGTGAAACCCAAAATAGTCATAGGATCCTCTGAAATTGTTGTGATGGTTGTTAGCTGCCAAGTGGGTGCTGAGAACTAAACCAAGTCCTCTGCATAGCAACATGTATTGGTAAATTTTAAGATATCTCTCTTCTGTGAGGTATTACTTGTCTTTTTCACCTAACTACAAAATAATAATTGATCTAAGGAAAGTTATGTATCCTTTTTTCTTTGAGTGATATAGTTACTAATTCATAGGATTTTTGTGATGATTAAGTGAATACTACTAAGCACTTGGAATACTGCCTGGAAAATAGTACTTTCTAAGTAAATCTGCTGTATAAGGAGTACTTACAGGGCATGCAACTTAAAACTAAGGTCCAGAAGATTTTTCCATCCTATCTATACAATAGAATGTACTAGGGAGTATTTATAAATGCAGTTGCTCCTGCCCTATCTCATCCCAATTCTTGACAGATCTGATAGGAAGATGTAATCTCAGTATATATGTCTATACTCTGTGTAGTTTGCCAGAATTTGTAACTTTCCTAGACATGCCTCATTAAGAATAAAATCAATTTATTATTTGTTAAATTTATGTATGTCCTTGCTGAGTTTCACAATTCAGAGACACCAATCAAAATATATTTTCAAGAAGCTGGTTGGTAAAGACACTTCCTAACTGACAAAATATAACTCTCTATCCCTCATAGCTGTCAGATTTGTCAGTTAAAATGTCTGCAACTACATCTAAGATTCATTTGTATTTAGCTGTTGCCAGAGTTAGAATTTAGAGAATATTGAGGACACAAAACACACATTGTGATGGAAAGATATTAAATACAATAATGTTGGATGTGGATAGGAGGAAGAATAGCTAGGAAAACTGATTAAGACATGCTCTGGGACCAAACAAAATGCAATTGTTTCACTGACAACCTTGGGAAAAGCAATGAAGAAGAAATTGAATTCCAAGAGTGAAGTTAGAAAATGAAATGTTCATACTGATGTTTGAAAACAAAAGAAACCCTTTTGGGATTGTGTGCCAACATGATGACAGTATCTCCAATTCATTCACACAATTCTTTGGCTACATTCCTTGTCTCTCCTAGCACCAGCAACTTTAAGTGCTCTCTTATTCTTCCTTTTAACTTTGTACAAAACCAAGACTAATCTGAAAATGACCTCAAATATCTTCTTTCAGATTTAGGAAATGGGGAGGAAAGAAGAGGGGAAGAGAAAGTAGGTGGGTGTATTTGTAGAGACCTAGGACCCCCAACTCCAGCAGCTAGATTTCTGAATTTATCAAATTTAGTACAGGCCATGCTTAAAATACTTTCATCTTCCACATTACAAATTACACAAAAACAAAGTACAGTTACAAAACTGATTCTTTAAACAGCAGTAAGAATTGAACAGGAAGCATAGATTGATGGCACACAACTTTAATCCCAGCACTGGGGAGGCAGAGGCAGGAGAATCTCTGAGTTTCAGGGCAGTCTGGTCTACTGTTGTAGAATATTATTTTAAGATGTGTTACATTTGTTTATGCTGTGGAACATTTATTTAATGATGCAAAGATATGTTACATTCTTTTATGTTGTATGTGTTTAAGTCTGTGAAGCCGCATCACTTTTCCTGTCTAAACCATCTGATTGGTCTAATAAATAGCTGAATAGCCAAAAGGCAGGCAGGAGAAAGGATAATAAGGGCTGGCAGGCAGAGAGAATAAACAGAAAAAGAAATCTGGAAGAAAAAGAAAGAGGAACAAAAATATGTAGGGGAGGACTTTAGGAGCCAGGCACCCAGCCACCCAGCTACACAGCCAGACATGGAGTAAGAAATAATAAAAAGTATACAGAACTAGAGAAAGGTAAAAGCTCAGAGGGAACAGACAGACTAGGATAATTTAAAGTTAAGAAAAGCTAGCAAGAGACAAACCAAGCTAAGACCAAGCATTTATAAATAAAAATAAACTTCTGTGTGTAATTTATTTGTGAGATGAGTGGTAGTCCCACTAAAAAAGTAAAGAAAGAAACAAACAACAGCAGTCTACAGAGCAAGTTGCAGGACAGCCAGGGCTACACAGAGAAACCCTGTTTTGAAAAACCAAATAAAAAACTACAAGAATAATATAATCAGAAACAAATATTTATGTTAAAGTGAGAATTGCTATGCATTGAACACTGAGACCATTTATTTTATTTTGTGATTTTTCAATGTAAGTTGTACACATCAGTACTAACTTTTTGTCTTTCAGTATCTCCTAAGATCTTATCCCCACATGTTTTTTTATCAAATTAGTTTTTATCCTGAGTCCTTATTACTTTATATCTTTTTTGTGTCTTAACTTGGCATAGCACAGAATTGAGGAACTTTTTTTTTTTTTTTTTTTTTTTTTTTTTTTTTTTTTTTTTTTTGTGTAATTTTTATGATTTTTTTTTTTTTTTTTTTTTTCCTTTATTTTGTATTTATTAAAAAAAAAACACACAGTAAAAAGAATTTAAAATGAGACAGCAATTAGTGACACTCATCTGACTTTAATAGAAGTAAATTAATATTAAAAAAATTTAAGTATGAAATCAGCTCTCAACTCACCTAGCAGACATTTTATGACCATGAATTTATAAGAAAACATATCAGAGAAGCCATATTTTATTGATGTAAAAGTAGAAGCCAAAGAAATGTCTTTCCATGTGTGTCATAGGAACTGTCAGTTACCACTTCATTGTCTTCAGGGACTAGATATTCCATTACCAGTAAAATTTTGGGCTTGTTCCATTTTTTCAATCAAGTGCAGTTATGATATTCAAGTGCCTATTTCTTCTTGATAGCTTTGTGCCCAGAAAACTATATAAAATATATAACATAAAATATGCAGTTTCTTAATTCATTAAAATGCTTTCTGTGTTGACAGCAGGAGTATACAGAGCCTGCAGTTTTTAGAAGCCTGATCACTTTCCTCACTTTGAGACAAAGACAACTGGCTCAAAGGTGAGTAAAGCAGAAACTCCACAGCTGTGTAGCATCTATTCAGAGCAAGTAGATCCAAAATTTTTTCAGAGAGAATGAAACTGATCACTATCCAACATTTTTCTCTGAAATAGATGAAGAGTTTCTTGATATTTGGTTGCAATGGTCTAGGAAAATGTATGACAATGGTAAACACAGCTCTGATACCTTGAAATAGAAATATAAGGTATAACTATGACATCTGTAAAGATCTGCATATAAATGAGCTAGCAAAAGAGTGTTCTGTGGTGCATGTATATGTCCGTGAATATAATCAATATACATGTATGAAAATGTCACCATGAAAGCCATTTTATAATTAACATATTAATTTAAAAAAGATTCAAAGAGGAGGTAAGCTTGCATAATGTAATAATAAAGGATCTATGACCATGGCTTATCATGAGAGGAGTGGACAATATTGTAGTCTTGAGCTTCTCTCAGTAATGAATCAAAAACAAATACTTCCAACAACAAGCACTCTTTTAGCACATGTTTTATAAATATATATAGTTTTATTATAACATAGCCATACTTTCTCATATATACATTTTATCTTATTTTTCTTTCATTGAAAAAAGACTTTTTACAATATGATTACCAGTTCCCCTTCTTGATTCTCCTAAATGGAACTCTCCTTCCATCCAAATGCATATCCCCTTTCTCCCCTCCTCAAAGAAAACAAACAAGAATCTACAAATAATAATAAAATAAAATAAAACAAAACAAAAACAGAAAAAAAATGACAAGGAAAAAGCACACAAGATACATACAGACACAGATGCATACACAGAGAAATCTCATAATAGCACAGAATCATAAATCATATGCAAAACTAGTACTACAGATCTAAACAGAGAATTATCTGCAGAGGAAACTCATATGGCCAAGAAACACTTAAAGAAATATTCAATATCCTTAGCCTTCCAGAAAATGCAAATCAAACAACTTTGAGATTCCATCTTACACCTGTCAGAATGGTTAAGATCAAAAACACAAATGACAGCTGATGTTGGAGAGGATGCGGAGCCAGGGAAACACTCCTCATATTTATGGAGGGAGTACAAACTTGTACAGCCATTTTGGAAATCAATTTGATGTTTTCTTAGAACATTGGAAATCAACCTGCCTCAAGACCCAGATATTCCATTCCCAGACATATATCCAAAGGACATTCCATCTTATCACAAGCATACTTGTTCAAGTATATTCATAACTGCTTTTTACATAATAGCCCCAAACAGAAAACAAATTAGATTTTCCTCAATCAAAGAATGGATGAAGGAAAGGTAGTACATTTACATATGGAGTATTACTCAGCTGTTAAAATCAACAACATCCTGCAATTTGCAGGCAAAGTGATGGAACTTGAGAAATTGTGAGTTTACCCAGACCCAGAAAGACAAACATGATATGAACTTACTCATATGTGGATATTAGCTGTAAAATAAAAGATAATCATGTATGGTGATATATTTTATATTTAATGAAATTACCCTGGAATATCAGAGAACAGAGCCATCTCTCCAACTTTTTTTGTTTTTGTTTTAGACAGGTATCACTACAGTCATGGTCCACAGACCACTACTAAACAATGAAGGCCTAAGGGAACATCTCAAAGATCTCCCTGGGAGGGGTAATTAGAATAGATCTCTTGGGTGGACAGGGGCAGGTGGGGTTGGAAAGAGGAGAAATCAACTCATGGAAGCTCTCAAAGATCAGGGATCCTGGAGGAGTCCAGCCTAGGTCCCCTGCATGTATATTATTGCTGAGTATCTTGGTGGTCTTGTGAGATTCCAAACAATAGGCGCAGGGTCAATCACTGACTCCTTTGTCTACTTATGGGACCCTTTTCTTCCTACTGGGTTGTCTTTTTCCAGCCTTGATGTGACTGTACATATCTCACATTATTGTAGCATATTATGTTGTATTTGGATGATGTCCCTGAGAGGCCTGCTCTTTTCTGAAAGGAGATAGAGGAAGCATGGATCTAGGGAACAGAGGAGATAGTAAGCAGAGCCTAGAGGAAGATAGGGAGGGTAAACTGCCGTTGGGATGCAAACATATGAGAAAAGAAATGTTTAAAAAACTTAAAAGAAAATATCCAGACAAAGCATTTATGAGACTAAGAATCTTCAAAACTGCCATTGAGTTTATTTAGTGCTTGACATCTACTGTTGGGTTTAGGGCCTGTGTTTAAGAGTGGATTGTATCCTAGTGAGAATATGTTAGAGAAAAATATTTTTTATTGCAATTATCAACTGAAGATAGCTTCTAGGTTATGGATCAGGGCTTGTGACTACTTCAACTCTCAACAATGGGACACCATCTGGCCCACACCCAAGCTTGCCCTGTGCATACTATAGTCTCTATGAGCTCTAATTTCATTGGTTCAGCTGTTTCTAGAAGGCCTTGTTTCCTTGGTATCCTCCATTCCCTTTGGCTCCTACAGTTTTTTTGGCTTCTCTTCCACAGGGTGCCCTAGTCTATGAGAGGATGGGTTTGATGAAGACATTCCATTTAGGGCTGAGTGTTCCAAGGTCTCTCAGTTTCTACAATTTTTCCAACTGTGGGTCTCTAATTATTCCCACAGGAGAACACTTCTCTGATGATAGTTGAATAATATACTGATTAATAATAGCAGGATGTCTTTAGGAGTCATTTTTTGCTATGCTTTTAGCAGAACAGTAGTATTTAGTTTTACCCTAGGTCCTGAGCCAGTAAGTCTCAACTTCTTGGCTACTCAAGCAGTGTTGGGGATGGGTTCCATCTCATGAAATGGACCTTCAATCCAACCAGCTATTCCCATAAGCTTTGTACCACTAGTGAATCAGCACATCTTGAAGGCAGGTCACCATTGTAGATGTCAGGTTTTGTAGATGGATTGGTGTTTACTTTTCTCCTTTGGTAATGTAGAGAATACCTTGCAGTACCATAAACACTAGGCTATAGAGGTTAAGGCTCTAGGTAGATACCAGCTTCACTTCTCCATGTTCATTGAGTCATGTTGATGTTGCCTTCAGCAATAGCGCCTTATCATCAGTGTTCGAACAGGAACCAAGAGCCTTAGTACTTGTTTGTTTGTTTGTTTGAGGTTCCCCTGGTACCCTCTTGGCCAACAATTCAGTTAGATGTAACTTGTTTCCAGAACTAGAGGTTTTATTTAGTGACAAGAGACTAATTGAGATTTTGTCAACTTATTATTTGATGATTCCATTTAGATTTCATAAATATATAATTTAGAAAGCTTCTACAATATTAGGTTTCAATAGGAGCCTCAAATAGCCCTTAGTATTAGCTCTACTTCCCTGCCATTTAATCCTCCTATTCTAGCTCCCCCTTTCATCCATAACTATCTAGTCTACTTCACCTTTCTACAGAGATCCACCCCCTTCCTTACTCTATACGAAAGGCTGTAGCACATTAGCTTTTAGCCAGCCCAAAACAGTGGGTAGTACATTACAAAGGGTGTCCCTAGCATATTTACTTAGATTTATCTCTCTGGCACATGGCTTTTGATAAATATCTGTGAATAATTTGCAAACACTTTTACTATTAGTTGTAAACTATAGGAGACAAAATTACCTTGATCAGTCTCTTGCACTTTTGTAATTTGAAGGGATTAATCTGAAAATGCCTGTATGAATTATTCTTATTTAAATAATTCACATTAATTAATAAAACTGAGTTGGCAGTTTCTTCACTTGGTGCTGACATGTTCCTAGCTAAGAGAAAAAAATAATTTACTTAATGTGTCAACTTTTTTTCCCCATGTGTTCACCTCCACTTTGTCAATGTCATCATCTGAATTGACTCTAAAAGAAAAGGAGAACATGACCACTCCTAGGTGTGGATGAGCAGAAGGGTTTTATTATGCATATGAGGGAAAATGGTCAGAGGCATCTGGGAGACATGACTGAAGACAGTCAGCAGAATAGAGCAGGCCCTGAGAGAAGGAGTGAGGAGTGAGAGAGGAAATGAAAGAGAGAAACAAAAGAAGACCAAAGGAGAACATAGAATCAAGAGGATCAAGCAGAAGGCAAGAAATCATGTGGACAAAATGTTGTTATATAGGAGTTTGAAGTAAGCAGAACGGAAGTCCAGCCCTGGACAGGAAAGATGTAGGGTAGGATAGGGGTGAGACGTGCTAGGAGGAGCAACAGCTACTGAGACTTGACTTAGGCTTCTTTAGGACCTGGCATAAAAAGGTATACATTATTTTTCTAAAGAAAATAAAACAATAAAAAATGGATGTACTTAAATGTGTAAACTCCTTTTGGAGGATTAGGAATTAGTCAGATTCCTGGCAATCAGACAGGGAGATGAGCCACAATTAGATAATAAATATGGCAAACTTTATTCAAACTTCTTCAAACTCTTGACCTCAAACAAAGGCAGGACATACTCAAACAGTTCAATGCCTCATCAAGAGATGTTTGTCATAAATTTGTGGGCCTATCAATATCCCTGTCTGTGTTCAAATTAATAAACCTTAAGCCAAGGAAAGAAGGCCTCTCAAAGACCCTTAAGATCAGAAGCCCTCCAGGAGAGCTGAACTGATGCTTCCCAAATCCTAGCATCTTTTGGAGCATCTCTCTCTCTCTCTCTCTCTCTCTCTCTCTCTCTCTCTCTCTCTCTCTCTCTCTCTTTCTGTTTCTCTCTCTCTGTCTCTGTCTCTCTGTCTGTCTCTCTGTCTCTGTCTCTCTCTCTGTCTCTCTGTGTCTCTCTCTGTGTGTCTTTCTCTGTATTTCCTTACCCCTAATAAAGCCTCTCTTCACTAGCTGATTCTATCTGTTGTTCCTAAGTCTTTCCATGCAGCTACTGGATGCATTTGAGATGTCTTCCCTGCCTTTTAGTTCCTAACCAAGCAGAGAAAATGAACCTGATCAAGAGCCCTAGATGGTACCATTTTCCCTAACACAACAAAATTGAGTTTTTCCAAGAAACATTATCAAACATTTAAGGAAGAGGGAGAGGTACACTTCTAAATACATTCAAATGACATTATATTTCATCTTGGGTAAATCTTAGGGAATGATAAAAATTGGATAACCACAAAGTTACTATTAAAAGAACAGCTACTAAAATGATCTATAAATCAAAACCAATTAATCATTCACTCACTTATCATTTCTGACACATATAGTATGCAGTAGATGTAGATTTAGAATAATGAACAACAGATCATTCTTTTGCCATAGGGCAATCCTGCTATTCCTTTCAGCACAAGAAAAACCTACTACACAGAAGAAGCTATGCTACTGCTTAGCATAAGAAATGAGGACAAGAGCAAAAAAATGCTGACTTATAACTGTTGGTAGAAATAGGTTTTAAAAGTCCACAGGATCACTTTCTGGGTTATCTGCTATCTTAGTTATTGTTCTATTGCTCTAAAGAGGCACGGTGACCAAGGAAGTTTTTATAAAACAAAGTTTTGAATTGGAGGTTTGTTTATAATTCCATAATATTAGTAGATATTATTATGATGGGAAGCATGGGGGAAGGAAGGCTGACATTGTGCTGGAGAAGTACCTGAGAGCTACATCCACATGCTATAGGCAGAGAGAAATTTTGGCCTGGTGTGGGCCTTTTAAACTGGAAAGCCCGCCCCTAGCGGCACACCTCCTCCAACAAGGCCACACTTTCTAATCCTTCCCAACAGTTCACCAACTAGAATCCAAGCATTCAAATATATGAACCTATGAGAGCCAGCCTCATTCAAACAATCACAGCTGAGACATGGTACGATTGAGGTACTAGCCAGCAATTTCAACAACAATTAAAGTCTGTAAAAACAAACAAACAAAACCCACAATAAGAACTAGGAAACATGCAGCTTAGTTACCTAGATATCATGTTCTTATGTGGAAGCAGTTTCATGAAGTTTTATAGTGGCAGAAGGAAGAAAGTCAGAAATCAAGGCAAATTTGGTGGATATATCAGAAGGGTTGTTTTAGCCAGATAACACAATGTCTCCCATAGGCCTCATATCCTATCTGATGCAATTCTTAGCTTTGGTTTGGTAGAAGCTAGTAGCTGCTTAGTTAATAAATTTTGAAATATTTGTATCTATTAGCCACAAGATATTAGTTCCAACACAGAGATGGGTAAGAAATGATATTCAGAAGGCTAAAATTAGCCCAAGATAAGATAGATTGTGGGCCTACAATATTCTAACATCTCCTCATCACCACAATTGCGATCCAGTCTTTGCAAACTCAAGCTTCCTTCAGGCCTTCTTTTCCTATTCACTACCATCTATAGTGTGGTTGCTTAGCCAGATATATGCAAAAATATCACTGCTCCTACACTTTTGTTCCTTACTAAACAAAGCAATAAAATCCAAGTAATTATATCAGTGTTTGCATCTAGCCTGACCAAACAACTCACTTGCTCCAATTAATTAACTTACTAGCTAGTTTAAAGAAAGCACAATGAAATCTTGATTAACTGGTGTGTTTGGGGAATAGGATATTGTAAATAATTGAGTTGTCTAACTAAAAGTTGGTCAGAAACACTTTTATTTTTTAACCCATGTTTAAAATTATTTTTAAATACCCAAGGCAGATTTCTAGCTCAAGGCAGTGCAAGCGAGCACACAGAATTTCATTTTACTGGCAGTAATGAGTAGATAAGGCTTCATTGTCAACATTGTGCATATTAACACTCACTGTCTAGAGCAGAAAATGGAAAAATGAGAATATTTGAGACTGGGTTTGACCTAAAACATTTCCTGAATGTTATTTGTTTAAGATACTTTTCTTTTGTTCTCTCTCTGTCTCTCTCTCTTTTGTTTTTTGCTGTGTGTGTGTGTGTGTGTGTGTGTGTGTGTGTGTGTGTGTGTGTGTGTGGTTTTCCGAGACAGTTTTTCACTTTATAGCCCTGGCTGTCTTGGAACTTGCTCTGTAGACCAAACTGGTATCAAACTCAGAGTTCCCCCTGCCTCTAGCTGGTACTGAAGGCATGTACCACCACTGCCCAGCATCAAGTGCATTCTTGATTTCATTTCTCTAGTCTTGATCCCTGTAATCCAGTAACCAATAAAAAAAATGTAAAATTTAGCATTTTTATTAGGCAGCCTTCTAAAACACTAAGTGATTACTGAAAGCAAGAGCACGGTGAAATCACCAAACTTAGTGGCTTCATGGGTATAAAGAAGAAAAGTTCACTGGGAATAGGAAAACTATCCTGTGGCTATCAAGTGGTAGAGAAAGAACAGCTGGAGGCATTTGAAGGAGCAGGAAGTTCCCATGGCTGTATTTCAGTAACCAGGGAAGATGGATAGCTGCGACTGCCAACTACCATGCCTATCTCTTAGGACCAGAGAGAAGGGGGAAAGGGGAAAAGCCTTAGTCTGTTTTAAAGAGAACAGGCAGCAGCAGGGTGTGGAAATGCCTTGTGCATTAGCATAGGTGGGGAGGAGTGGCTAGGTGAGAAAAGCCAGGAGGCCTGAGTCAGGCTCTGATATGGTACATGTTAATAGGGACCAGAAGCTCCAGGTAAAGGGAATAGGAGAAGTGGCTTTTCCTGACAGGCAGAAACCTGTTCCACAGGTTCCTGAGGAATGTTGAGTGTAGGCTTTTATGTCTTCTCTAGCAATTCTTCTATATCCAACCTTAGCTAAGGGACTGTCATTTTTGGGGTGGGAGACACAACACTTACCTTTACCAAATAACCACAAATCTTGTGTAGACCTTACATATAAAGCAAGTTTAACTTTTTTTTTTTTTTTTTTTAACAGAGGACTTATTTAAACTCTTACAATTGACCTCGGACCTGACTCTTCCAGTCTGATTCCCTTGATCAAAATACAGGTTTCATCTACTCTACCTACTCTTTGATATACCAAGTTTTTTGGGCTAAAAATTCTCTTTTATTCTCTATTTAAATATCTCCTTTTACTCACACTGGTTTTTTTAATTGATCAGACAACTAATATGTCTATACATAGAATGCTAATTTACTATTATTATTTTTGTTTTTAATTAATTGTCTTTAATTTAATTAGGCTCAAAGTGTGAGCTTGCTCAAGCACATATTTGGACTTTTACATAATACTTCAAAACAGATAATACAACTTAGGGTGCTGACAATTGCCAGAAGCCCATTTTATCTCAGAGATACTTAGAAATGGAACATTGAGAAATCATCACTATGCTTTTTTTCCTCTACTAATTCTTTCATTGCAGTGTAAATCATTTCTTAAAGACTGCCTATTGCTGCTAAGAATTCCAATATAGGGTAAAGGGCTAATGACCTAAAAGCCTCAGATAGGCTGCTAAACTAGGGACAGGAGAGTTGACCTGGCTGACAACGCCTTTGGTTCAAAGATCATGGAACATTCTGATAAGCTCAATAGACTTAGTATCCTTGGTTTCTATCACTTTAAAACCACAGAGGAAGAGGCCTACAGATAGAATCTTCCACCGCAAAGTTCCCTTTTCTGCCCTATTAAACTTCTAACCCTTCTACACTATAGTGCACAGTCTCCACTCCTGCCAAGAAACTGTAGCCCTTCATTGTTTTGATTAAAGGACAAAGTGCTTCTCAAGAGGTCCAGCTCCTCTTTTATTTCCACATTACTTCAATCAATCTCCATCTGTCATAGGAGAATAGGAATATATGATTCTTTAAAATTGACAGACTAAGGGTTAAATCATTTCCCTGGTAGACAGCCAGATAGAAAGAGGGTCTGTGATTAGATAATAAAGATGGTAAACTTCCAAGATGGCTGTTTTCTTCTTCACTTTCTGAGCTGAGATAAAAGTTTAGCAACTTAAAACACAGGCCTGGCAAGGTTTTTCTCTACCAGTAAGGCTCCCCACTTGTATACTGGTCCAACAAATTCAAGGTCAGATCAGAATGTGTTTACCCCAAACTTTTTGACTTATCTTTGTTCAAAACTGACCAACCCTAAATTGGAGGATAAAGACCTTCTAAATAATAAAACCTAAAATGTCCCCTGCCTTCAAGGAAAGACTCAGGTTTGGCTTCTCATCCCAGCTCTGTATAGCAAAAGATCTCTTCTTTTTTGTGTACTTACATGCTGTGTGTGTATGTGTTCCTTCAACCCTAGTAAAAGCCTTTTTATCAGCTGATTCCATCTGCTTCTATTTGCTGTGTTCAGAGAATTTCCCTTTTGCTATCTGTCACACTTGAGAGGGTTTTTTTTTTTTTGCTTTTATAATTCTTTAATTCAAAGAGAAAAGAAGCCAATCAATCCTAGACATTAACAATATTTTAATATTTCCACACATAGCTCTTTAATTCAGAAGAGACAGAGATAGGGAAATGACTGACTTGACTGTTTTGTTCACGAGGAGAAACCTGTCATTTTCTTTTTCCATTTTAAAGCCACCACTGTTTGCTAATGTGTCATCTGAGTATCTATTTGAAGCACAAAAGACTAGGTACACAAATCACAAAAAAAATGTTGCTTTGTCTAGGTAACTTTTCTCCTTTCACCTTTGAGAAAAGAAAAGCAGGACTAATTGAATGTAGTCACGTATTAAATCACTGGAGTTGCACTTTTTCTGGCCAGATTCCAAAGTAATCCTTTTATGTAACATTTTTTTTCAAATATAAAATTCTACAGGGCTTTTTTGGTAAAAGCTAGGAGTAATTTACTGAGACTGTGATTTTTTTCCACAAAAATTTGGAAATTCCTGCTATTGGTAATTCCAGTGCATTTTACTATGTAAATAATATTTTGTATTTTTTTCAAACTACTCACTTTCAAGCCTTTATTTTAGAAGTGAAAAGCAGCCAATGGGATAATATTAAAATAATATTTTATCTAGCAAACAATTAAGTATTTTTGCATCCTTTGTTATTTTGGTTTTACTACTGCATAATACTGAAAAGACCGAGAATCAAATTATATCTTTATAATGTTGAAATCATGGACAAATAGAACCTATAAATTCTTTGACCATGAGTAGTTTATATTAGAGATTAACTATTTCTATAAGCTGACTGCTTGTATGTCATCTCCTGATAGGGTGAAGAACTATGGCTTTGGACAGATAATTAGGACAAAGTGATTAAAGGCTTGTAAATAGGATTATTGTTTTATGAAAGAGGCCTAGGCAAGCACTCCTGCCCCTTCAACTGTTTGTCAGAGTTGGCCACAAGAAGTGAATTCAAATATATTAGTACTTTGCTCTTGGGTTGCCCAGCCTCTATAATTATAATGAATTTCTGTTGTTCAGAAACTACCTAGTCTGTAGTATTTATATTACAGCAGACAAATCAAAGTCTACTATCAAGAACTGATATTTTATGCAATTATTTCACCAGTGAAATATTTACATTTATGTATCAAGTTATGTAGCAAGTAGTTACAATGAAGGCAAATTTTTAGCTCAAGTAAGTGCAGTGTGCTCCATAGAGCTGTAATTTTACTGGGAATAATAATCAGTCATGGATTCATAGAGCCACCACTGTGCATTTCATACCAGCAGTTACTCTCTAGAGCAGCAAATTTTAAATATGAGACTAAGACACTCTGATTGGATCAATGATGGTTTCAGAGACAACATTCAAGGATTATTCATTTCTCACTTAGCTTTTATGAGGTAAGATGATTAACCTCGATAAAATTCTTTAAGGTTTTTGCCACTTTTTTTTATTGTATCATCTTAGGGTTAGAATGGTCTATATCAGTACTCTCTAAGTGAAAAATGGGGTGATGAAGATGTTGTGTACAGTAGCCATGAGGTCTAATGAGCACATGATATGAGTACACTGAAGAAGTGAGATTCTAAAGTTTTTAATTACTCAACTTTCAGTAGAAATGTGAATATCCATACTGGACTAGTAGCTACCACACTGACAGAAGATTTAGACATTTGTATGTATAATAAGTTTAACCAATGTAATGAAAATCAGGAGCAAGCACAGGGTAGGAGAACGGTGGCATCTGGATTCAGAATGAATTCCATACTCCGTTATTCATTATCTGAAGCATTTGGGCAAGTACCAAATACCTGATATTTATGAAGCCCAGTTTCTTCATCTACAGTCTTACCTTAGAAGGTTCTTCTGAAGATTAAATGATACAGTTTGACCCAAACTGGTAACAAAATACCTGACACTATTATACATGACAGACTCCAAAACATTTTAGAGATTTTTTTTTTTAACTTTAGGCTTTCCAGAAAGATTTCACTGTTGCTAGAGGTATTTTAATGTAGGGCAAGTAAAAAGACCTGGAAGGTCAAACAGTCAGTATTTCAGGCACTTCAGGAATTCAACCTTTCCTAATCCTGTAAAATATAACACCAGGACAGAAATTTGGAAAGGAGGTTCTTACAATAGGAGGAATTGAAATCTAAGAAAAATCTGAGAAAAATGAGAGATCTCAGGTGACTTAACAGAGGGACAATCAAAATGTAGCAAGTCAGAAAACTAATGTACTGAAGGTAATTCTAACCCTAACTCTCTTTCATAAAAGGATTGTGTCACTTGTAGCCTAGCTCAATTTTATCTAATCACAACTGCTCTAGTAGAAAGCATATAAACATCTCTTTAGAGTATACTAGAGTTTCAAGGTAGATTGACTTCTGGTTTCTCTTATTTAAAGTTAGGAATATGGAGACTAGAAAAGTGGCTCAATGGGTAAGAGTACTTGGTGCTCTTCCAGAAAGCCTAGATTTCATCCCCAGTATCCATATTAGGTGGTGGGAAACTGCCTGTGAATCCAGCTCCATGAGGATCAGATGACTCTGGTACCTACACTGCTATGCACATGATCATACATAGACACAGACATGTACATGTTTAAAATAAATATAAAAAATAAAGTCAGAAACACAGTATAGCATTCAAATAAAGTTTTAGCATGTGTGATGGTTTGAATATGAATGGTACTTATAGGCTCATATGATTAAGTGTGGTAGACATTAGGAAATGGCACTACTTGAGAAGAATTAGGAGGAATTAAAGAGCTATGGCTCTGTTGGAGTAGATGTGGATTTGTTGAAGGAGGGGGTCACTGGGGGTAGGTTTCGAATTGCAGAAGACCAAAACAGGCCCACTGTCACTCTCTTTTCCTGCTGCCTTCTGATCTAGATGTAGAACACTCAGGTCCTTCTCTAGAACCATGTCTTCCTGCATGCTTCCTGCTATGCTGATGAAAGTCTAAGCTTTTTAAACTGTAAAAAAGCACCAATTAAATGTTCTTTTATAGGGGTTGCCATGCTCATGAAGTCTCTTCATAGCCATAGAACATTGACTAAAACAGTATATTTTTAGAATTATCCTATACACAATCCAAAAGACTAGTTAAAATGCAAGTAGGTGGCTAAAGTTCCAAAAGGAAGGACTAGCCCTGAAATGTTGAACTATGAATATCATGGAAAATGTAACATCCTCTTATGTCATCTATTGGTTAAAGAAAAATGGAAATGTGCATTATCAACATCCTATGCCCTCCTTCTAAAACACATCTTTTACCCTTAGACAGTGAGTTTCAAAATGTTGTACTATAAACAGTAACAGAATTCTGGCCCTTCAGAATAGCCAGTCATTCCTTGATCACCCCTGTGTGCTAACTTTAGTGATAATAGATGAAAACAACATAACAATGGGGGGGGAAGCACAAACTTTTTAAGCCTTTTGATGTAGTAGGCAATTCGCTTCTACAAACCTAAAAGTTAAGAATGTCATCTGGAGCTTGGACATGCTTTGCTAAGCTGTAAACCACATCCACTAAACAGCTTGGGATCTGATACACCTTGGACTGGCACCTTGGATCCCACTCCCTCTAGATGAACACCTGACTCAGTCTTGATGTTGGGGGAAGGAAACTGAATCTACCATGAGTGGATGCTGAACTAAGCCATATTGGGACATTGGGACTTTGGGACCTCCTGCCCTTGCTGGGGAGGAGATGGGGCAATGTGGAAAAGAGAGTGTGACAGGAGGGGGTGAGAGGGAGAATGGACCTTGAAGAAGGACATACATGGATAGAAAATGTGGCTTTTTTTCATAATAATAAAAAAAGACACAAAAAAAACAAAAAACTTCAACTCTCAAAACAACCAAATGCTATCTGCTAGCACCTTGACCCTATAGGAAAGCTTCCCCCATCTCTCTATACCTGCCTTTCTGATGTACTTTCCAATGTATTTTATACTTGCCTTAATTTATGATCTTTTTGTTCTGTAAAACTATAAAAACTTTGTGTGTCATGGAATATTATTTTAAGATGTGTTACATTTGTTCTTGCTATGGAACATTTGTTTAACGATGCAAAGATGTGTTGCATTCTTATGTTCATTTGTTTAACTCTGTGAAGCTGTGTTACTGTGCCTACATAAAACACCTGATGCTCTAATAAAGAGCAGAATGGCCAACAGTGAGACAGGAGTAAGGATAGGAGGGGCCAGCAAAAGAATAAATAAGAGGGAAAATATGGGAGAAGAAAGCAAGAAAAGGATGAGAGGAAGGTTCCAGGAACCAGCCACCCAGCTACACAGCAAGTCATGGGGTAAAAAGTAAAGAAAGATAAACAGAATAGGGAAAGACAAAAGCCCAAAGCCCCCCCCCAAAAATAGATGCAACCATTTTTCGAAAAGCTGGCTATAAACAAGCCAAGCTAAGGCTGTGCATTCATAAGAAAATAATAAGCTTCTGTGTCATTTATTTGGGAGCTGGTGGCAGGTCCCTCCAAAGAGTAAATAGTCCAAAGAGTAAAAACAAACAACTACATTTGTGAATGAGCTTCCACATTGGAGCATAGAATTTGTGGTAAACCAAAACCTATGTTCCCAGGCCAAGGTCACTCAAAATGTCTCCAGAATAAAGTATCTCTTATTCCCTTTAGGATGAGAGCTGTGATTTTGATTCAATAAAAATTTTAAATATCTCTGGTTGCTAGTATTTAGGATGCTCAAATATTGCTATTGAAATTGTGCTTTCTGGTTCTCAATCCCTTTTGGGGAAGAACGGCCTGTTTCATAGGGGTCACATAAGACGATTGAAAAACAGGTATTTACATTGTAACTCATAAAAGTAACAAAATTAGTTATAAAGTAGTAATAAAAAGGAATTGTATGGTTGGCGATCAAGACAACATGAGGAACTGTATTAAAGTGTCAACAGCATAAGGAAGTTTGAGAATCACTGCTCTAGAAGAAAACCTAGAAAAGGTAATCTAACAAATTAATCCTATTAGATTGATATTGTATTTTTAAAATGAAAAAGAAAACATTAATCAGAGTCTATCTTAAGACAACTATGAAAGTGTTTTTAAAATTTGAAGCTTATTAGATTTACTATTGCTTAAAAAAATAAAAACTTGAAGAGTTTGGGGGCAATATAAAAGAAGTCAATACCTCCCCTCAAAGACTGGATTTATTATTCAGAGTATAGGGAGTACTTTTCAAACAAGCACGTGCTAATATTGACATTTCAACTATATAGAATTAACTTTATTTACTGTAGTAAAAACATATTAATGTTGATTTATTTAAGAACTTCGATGAAGTGGCAGTTCAGTATAATCAAATACCAACTTAATTGGGTTATGTTTGATTGAAAAGTTTCAAAAGACCACTATAAGATTTGTTAAAGGCTGAATTTAGAAAAGTTATATCATTAAAAATTTACATTATGTGCTGAGGCTATACTGGGTTTGGTGGCAGATTTCCAAGCAGCAGACCTTTTAAAAGACTAATTGTCTGTGACTATGTAATTCCCTCAGTGCTGAGCAGGTCTTGCCATTCACTTGCAAATACCAAGTTAGAACACTGCTCAGAGCATTGGCAAGGGAAAAAGTTGTGTAATATATGTAAAGAAGGTGGAGAACAGAGTACTGTTGTGTGTTTGCATTTTTCTTTGTCATTTGCAGCCTGGGCATCTTACAATTCTACCAATGCTTCCTAAGATCTTAACATTTTCAAAGATGTTTCTGGCTTGTTTAGAAGTGCTTCTTCACCCTGCTTTTCCAGTGCCACATATATTTTAAATGCAGAGTGAAACTTAGAAAAAAATGCAATTAGACAGAAAGCCTCTTCACAGAATTGATTTATTTATTGGACAATGCGGTACCTTGAAGCCATGCTTTGGTAACATGTTGATGAGAGGATGGATGGTTAAAAATATCCTGGATAATGGCATTAGGAAATAAAGAAGGAAGTTGTGAATGGAAATTTCTGATAAGAAGCTGTGTCTAGTAGCTGTGAACCATAAACTCCCTTCGAGTTTTTGATAGCCTCAAAGATGTGAGGAGAAAGACCACCAACCCAAACCATCATATCCAAATTAACTAAAGCAAACATTTAATTAAAGCAAGCTTTTTTGTGTGTGCACATGGGCAGCCTCCCCTTAAAGGTTCAAGAAGCTAGCATTGGACATGAAGAAGATACTGTTTTTATAGATGAGGAGTAGGGGTTTTCCAAATGAGGGATTTGGCAGGCAAAGAGGAGGAGTTACAGAAGCAGAATATATTCATAATAAGTTGTCCATGACAACCTTTTGAAATAAATAAAGATACAATTGCAAAGTGGTCATATAATAGTCATAAAAACCACATATCAGAATAATATGTGGTCATAATTTATAACCTTTTGAAACAAAAGCATGGTTGCAGTTTCCCAAAACAGGTAGTACAGAAACATTTGAAGTTAAGATTACAGTTGGAGTATAGTTCAATCATTGAGAAACAGGGATTTTAATCATAAATAAGAATGAAACTAGTTTTTCTTTATGATAAAACAGCCTAAGGTGGTGGTAGCCATGGTTCATCACTCCTATGTCTTCAGACACTGATGGGCTGATTTGCATTTCAGTCTTGCAGAGACATTAGAGTTTTGTTTAAATGGTCTTCTCTCATGGGTTCCCTGTCACACTATCCCTATTCCCTTTAAGATGGGAGCTATGTTTTTATACTGACAAGGTAATATGTTTTTATTAAAGATAATACAAATTCTAGCATGAGTTTCCTGGAGAAATTCCCATTTCTTTAAGGTCCATTGTTTTAATAGTCTGTCAGATTGAGAGACATAGGATGGGAGGGGACAGGGTGATGGAGGAAGATTAGAACATGCCCCTTGCTTTTCCTTTTGCCAGATCTGTTACAGTGCCAAAGAGTTGCCAATTATTTGATCATGTAGTTACTGAGGATATGAAATGTGGCTAGTGCAAATGATGGCTTTTAATTTTTGATTAAAATTAATTTGAACCTAGATTAACACATTTTGTCTCTAATTTGTCTGACAGGAATTAATATATCCTAAAGAGACACTTTGGTCCTAGATTTGGCTATAAGATTGTTGAAAGACCACACCCCCCCCCATGAAAACTTACTTAAGGACTCTCCAGCTGCGAGAGGAAATGATGCCCCTGGAGCATCCAGAAGAGGAACTCCTGGAGAAAGGTTTATGACTTGTCAAAGATTTATAGGAGAGACTTATTGCTGTGAAAGGGTTAGGGAAGAGACCAAGCTTTGCTAGACTTTTAGTTTCACACATTTTTTGCTTTCTGTTTAAACCTTACTTTCAAGTCAGGACCTCCAAAGATAGATTTGTGGGAGTTGTTGGATCCTGTGGTCCCTCTTCCCAACATGGTTACTCTGAATAAATCTTTTTCTGTTTTCCTTATTAATAATTTGGCATCTTTAATTGGCTTATTGAGGACAGGTGGCTGAACTTTGCTTCTTGGGGCACATACTATAACCTCTAAGTTTAGTAACAATATTCATAGTGGTTACCATTCAAATTGTGCTTTGTTTCCATGACTGTATGTATGGTGATAAAAATATTGATCCCTTAAATCAACACTGAGTATAAGAATATGTCAGTCCCTAGCTACATGAGACTATTAAGAACATAAAATATGGTTGGTCCAAATAAAGATAAACTATAAGTTAAAATGCACACTGGGTTTCTAAATGTCAGCATGAGAAGAGTATTGCATCCGATCAATATTTAATATTGATTAACTTGGTGAGGCTATTTTTATGCTTTGCACTAAATATTAATTTTAATTATGTCTATTATAGTTTGCATGCTTAAATTTAGCCACTAAATTAAGTATTTACCTTACAATATATCCCTCTTCTCTTTTTCTTTCAGTGATGTGAATTATATCCAGATTCTTCCCTGAACACCTCATGTTTTATTTCTACTGGGCAATGCTACACTACTTAGGTTAAATACCAAGTTCAATATTCAAGAAAATGTATCAACTCAGTGAAAAAATACTGTAATGCTGCAAAATTTCACAGTTCTTCGACTTCTATGGTATTAAATAAATTCTTTCCTTGCCATGAGCTCATGACACATGAAAGCCTCATCAGTACCTTCGAGGAACTAAAGCATCTCATTGTAGTTATAACTCCTCTCCCCTTTCTACCAAGACTGTCCCAGTACTCTTCTTCATATGTGACCTCTAGTCCAGTTAGCACTTCCTTCTGAAGCCTCTTTCTTTGCTTCCTCATTTCTTCAATGACACTGTTCTAAGAAGTGCTCTGAGAATTTGTCTGATAGACAAATTCAAACAGACGTGTCTGAGGTTATTTGCATGTGCAAGGTCACCTGTTTGATTATCCAGCAGCAAAAATATAAAAATCGAACAACCAAACTAACCAGATCCTTGAGGTGACTGAGTCATTATTATTTTACTGAGATTGTTAATTATCTCTCACATGTTCTTCTCTGGATTCTATCAGCTTCTAGAAATACTTGGTTTTTTGTTTGTTTTGTAACCCAGATGTATCATATTTTTGACATGATACAATACATAGGTCTCCTATGATGACATTTATTGCTGGGTGCTAGCAACTGACAGTTGTTTTTCAGTTTGTTACTCCCCCATCACATTGTCTAGTTTTTCAAGACATAAGGATTGAATTAGACTAGATGTCCCAGTCCACTTGCATAATCCTAAAGTGTTCACCCAAAGAAGAATTAGTAAGGAGCTTGAACTTTTAAATAAGCAAAAGTTCTTGTAAGAATAGAAGACAAGCTGATGAGGATGTATTCACACTTAATTACATCTAAAATCTTCTCTCTGTTGCATAGCAATTCTGCATCATTAGCAGTTGGACCAAAATTCAGCTTTAACATTCAAGCTGACAACAACTATCACTGACCAAAAGGAAATAATTTAAGAAAGTAAATTTCCCCTCATGTCAAAATATATTAATAAATAGAGTAATTAATTAAAACCAAATAAAAACAATTTCCATTTTTCCTGACTAAATCAACAATGAATCTGAAACACACATAAGGAAGTTATTAGAAATATAAAAGGGAAGGAGATACAATTCACTAAATCTATGATGGTTTATTAAAAGAATAATAAATTTCATCTATTAGATACATGGACTATATTTCAACATGCAAATTACATCCATCATCTGAAAAAGAACTTTCTACCTAAAGGATTTATACAAAATGCTGTATGTGGTAAGAAGTTAATGGGGCCAGAAATAATGCCTCTGTTTTTCTTACTCCCCTACCGTGTATTATTTACCATCATGTATACACACACACACACACACACACACACACACACACACACACACACATACACACACATTATATTTTCTGGATAGTAGAGAGTAAAGAAGCCAGTTAACAGTGTAAAGCTTTTACTCAGGAACAAAATCACAGCAAACAAATTTCAGTGCTTACTAGTATACTATGTCTTTTGTTCCAGTTACACAGCAGAGAGCATAATCCAAGATGTGTTAAAATTTAGACATGTAAATTCTGTTAAGTACTAGAATGTAAGATGAGTCTGGGTATGGGATGTTTCCTTGCATATAGAAGAAACTTTACCGAGAATCTCTAAATATCCAAGAATAATTTAAGAGAAAAAGATCATATGATAAAGGTCATATGAAAGTCTCCATCTGTTAAATGGGGTAAATGGAACAGTGTGAGAGAGACAGAAAATGTTCAGAATAGGCAGGTAAAATGATACACACCTATAATTCCCAACTCTTAGATTGGGGGGGCAAAAATATCAGGAGTTCAAAGTCGGCCTCAGCTATGTCAAGGCTATATTAGACCTCTCAAAAACCATAACAAAACAAAACATAGTAAAGTATCCAGGAATAACTGCTTATGTTGGTAATCCTGCTAGGTGGAATATCAAAAATAATTTCAAAATGCTTTTTAATTCTTAAAATGGTAAAAAAAAAAAGCAATATAGGAAAAGGATAAAGAAAAATGGGTAACATCTACTAGAGCACACCCATAGCTCTGGGTCACTATCTTACCTGATTCACATTGCAAAGAAGACTAGTGGTTATCACAAGATTGGTACAATAAAAAGTTTTTGAATGCACAAGGAACAGAAATTAATTAAAAATCAAATGCATAATGAATTTGAGTAGTTTCTAGACATGATAAACCATGTTGTACCAAGCAAACACAATGCAGCCTTGGATGAGAACTCACAATAGTCACTTTACATTGTGCAAGCTGTCACACCATGTGATGCCAACACATGTCCCTGAAATCTCACAGCTTATATTTGACTGTATTTTATGTTATTAACTGTTTATAATGTATACACAAAGCTTACAAACAGGAAAGAACCTTTGCTAGATATATATCTGACAGAGGATTAAAGGTTACAATGTACAAAGAACTCAAAAGCCAAAGCATCAAGAAAATAAACAAACCAATTAAAAACAGGCTATAGAATTGAACAGAGTTTTCATTAAAAAAGATACACAAATGACTAAAACATATTTTTCAAGTATTTCAACATCCTTATCCATCAAGGAAGTTCAGATTAAAACTACTTTGACATTTCTTCTGACCCCAGTCAGAATGGCTAAGATCAAGATAACAAATGACAACAAATATTGGTGAGGATGTGAGAAAGGAAAATCTTTACTCTTTGTTAGCAGGAGTGCAAACTCATGGAGACACAATGAAAATCAATGTAGAAACTCCTGAATGACCTAAAGTACCATACAGTGTTGCTATAACATTCCTGGGCCTAAGCCCAAATGACTATCCTACTATAGAGATGTATGCTCATATATATTCACTGCTGCTGTATTCACAATAGCTGGGGAATGGAAACAGCATATATGTCCTTCAACTGATGAAAGGATAATAAAAACGTGATACATATACACAATGGAATACTATTCGGCTGCAAAGAAAAGTAAAATGACAGAATTCTCTGATAAGTGGATATGATGTAGAAAAAACTAAGTAATAGAATTGATGTTATGAAGGATTTAATAATAGCTTACTTAGAAAACATTAAGTCATATAAGGTAGAACGTAGCTAAGGGAGCACTCCTCAATAGCCCAAAGATAAGTAGCATATTGATCAGGCTTGTTAGACATAACTGAAGTTTAGGATTGCTAGGATAATGCTTCTTATAAGTGTTTGATCACCCTGATTGGATGTCATTAGGTCTATTTCTGTGTCAGAGAACATGCCTTTAAGGACCAATTCAAGGAGGCAGCACAGGGTGACATCATTCCTTACGTCCTGGCCTGCTGGCTTTTTTTATCTTAAGCATAATTCTGCCAGGTTGGCAAGATTACCCCAGGTAACAACTACTTCAAAATAACAACAGTGGTGTACTTAAACGACATCTGTGCTATGTAAATCTTCCACCTGTCCAAGGGGTCAGACTTATAGTGCCCTGTTGTTGCTTAAATTGTTCTAAGTGGTTCCTGGGGTGAGGACCTGAAAGAAATTTAAGAATGATAGCATGTGTAGAATGTATAAGACTGTGTTCTGTAAAACTTGGTAAAATTTTCTGTTCAAGATAGATTTCTGTTTGGGCAGTAGCCAGAACTGTACCACAGTATTATTAAAAAGGTTTTTACTTATTCTTCCTGGATGTGTGAAGTGAATTCTTACTGGGAGACACATTTCTTTGCTTTAGATGAAGCTCAAATGTAAGAGTTATCCATACTAGCAAAAAAAGGGTATTCAGAGGTTTTTTTTTTAATTATATAAAACTTTATTAATCCTGGATGTTTACTCAATAAAATACCTTTTTAGAACAACATGCCTACACAATGTTAATAAATAGAGGAAATTTTAGTTTAGGCTACTATTTATAATAGTATGGAAATGATACTAAGTTCTGATTTTGAAATGACAATGGTATTCCAGGCTGTAAGGGAAAAATATCCTCTTCTTGTTTTAAAGTTTTTTTCCATATCTACCACTGGTCCCCCTCCCTTCCCTCCTCCTAGTCCCTCCCAGTCCTCCCTCAGCATCCCCCCACCCTATCCCCCATCCATTCCCCAAGGAGGGCAAGGAGTCCCAAGGTTCACTCTGAAATATCCAGTTGAGGTAGGTCCAATTCAACCAACCAAGGAGAACACAAGAAAAGTCAGGATCTAGGCAGAAATTCATATCTGGACGTAGCCAGTCAACACAGGAAGCTAGAGTATGACTCACTTAGGAAAAGTAAAACATTCTTCGATGAGTCAGGTTAATAGGTGCTAGTAGAAGTTTTGCATTATTGGCTTGCTGAGTCATATTTATTTACTCTGTATGTTTTAAATTTAGTATGGAAGTCAGGCATACCCAAAGTAAAACAAAACTAGCTAGGAGCAAAATTCACCAAGATAAATTAGCTACATTATAAGTTATCCACATGTGTAGTTTAGGTACTGCATTAGGGCTTCAAAAGGTTCCTGGAAGTCTTCAAGTGCCCTGTTCCCAAAGAGTATCTGACACAGTGAAAGACAGTGAGTTCAAAGCACTTGATGGAAGACAGCATTTTTTTTTTCATAATTATTAAATGATAAAGTAGCAGAGATCAGGATGATTAATTGAATTTAATTATTTCAGTGATATTGTTGATTGAATTCAGAGCCTTATGTGTGTTGGACAACTGCTCTATCACTGAGACACACCCCCAAGCAACAATTTGAAATTAATTTTTAATCTAAATCATCGACGCATTTTCCTTACAATTTCAGTTTCACTTCTAGGCTTATGACAGAAATAGCTTTCCCCATCCTATCCAAGTGTTGAGTGATACGAGCTCCCCTCAAACCAGCAACATCCAACTCTCATTCTTCTGGTGTTTAGATACATGTATTTAAATTACTTAGTTACACTGTTAGCTTCTAAATTTAGTTTTAGGTAACATTTACTGTCTTCCTATTATAAGGTTTCAGCTTTGTTAAACACCTCCCCCAACTTCAGTGGCCAAACCATATTAGGGTAGATGAGTTCAGAAATTGTTATTGTGACTATGTTCCATTATTTATAGCTGAGTTATTCAGTTTATTATGGTTATAATTCCTCTTTTGTGATTTTCTTTTAACAATTTTCAGTTCATTAAGTGGCTCATTTTTAAAACTCATTTAGTTTGCTATGTACCAACAACTAAATCATCTCCAAATTGCTGCCACTCATTCTCAAGTTCATCCTTGAGGTGTTGCTGTCTAGAGTTCTCTGCAATCCTTCCCTGGTTGTGGGTGGCACTTTTAGGGACATATATGAAGATGTCTAAGGAAAAAGCTGTTTTTCTTTTCTGCCTGCCTGACTGCCTGCCTGCCTTCACATTTTTCTGGAAAGGAAACAGAGTAGAATTATTATTTTTTTTTTAAAGAAAAAGCACAAGACACACATACCATATTCTTAGCTATCAGGACAATGTAACAATGTTCAGGACAATGTAATAATTTTGGAGAATTGTATCTGAAGAGAATATCATTTCTCTGTTCTATTAGTTTTATTCAAAGCCATTTAGAAGTATGACTGTTACAAGTTAGTGAGTATGAAACATCTTTTTACCATGATACGAGCAGTAGCTAAGGCAGGAAGAGAAGAGGAGGCTGAAAAGTTTTGGTTGCTTGTTTATTTAGGTAGGAGAGGATGAAGCATGTTTCAGTGCCAATGGGAATGTTCTGGTAAAAAGAAATGGAAAATGAGGTTTAGAGCACAAATCATAAGTGACCTCTGATAGGGCCTTAGTGTCTTCATCCCTGGCAACAGAAGGATAACAAAGCATAGGTGCAGATTCAGGGAGAGCTAAGCCCTGAGAGGGCTGTTCTCAAGATTTCAGTGTGACAGGAATTTGAAGTTATTAGCCTATTGATGGCCAAGTGGAAGGTTCTTAGTTAACATTGTTGCCCTGATGACCTGATGGTCAACCTGACATTTCACAACCTTTTGTATATAGTCCATATTCCTCAGTCTGAAATTGCTAATCTCATATAATGACCCAGCTCTTACTCTGACTTCTCCAACAGTCATTTACTTTGTGGATGTTGATTTTCTCTGTCAGTCCCTCTATATTGCTTAGCTCATTCTGACTAATCACTATCAAACTCCTCTTTGGTTTTCTTGCAGACTTCTCTCAGGAGGCATCACTCTATTGCCTTTTCTAATCTATGAGTCAATTTTTATCTAGCTGATATTATCATTAACCTACCAAGTTCCCACTCCATCCTCTTGATTATACTGTACTTGTTTATCTTCTGTTTTTATTCATTTTCCCTGCTGTTTCTGTCTTCTAGAATATGTTTAAACAAGATACACCAGTAAATTTGTACATGCGAATACAGAGAGAAGACGACTTCTAGAAGCATATATGAAATTAACTTGTGAGGTAAGATTGAGTTTCTCCATTATATTTGACAGTTCTATGTGGTGATGACAAAATGAAGTAATTCTGAGTAAAAGTCTGCATACAGACATTCATGGACTTTGGTTCTCTATCCCATTTGTATAATACATTATTGTGCTCAGTTGCAATAGCTCAAAATTCATAGGCTTTTTGTGAATAAACTAAAATTTTAAATTTACAATATCAAAGTCATGGAGTTTGTCACATTCTAAAAATTTTGAACACTTCCTGCATCTGCAGGTTCCAGGCATTTGAGAGCAAGTAAAAAACTACTACTCAAATATTCTAAAAAACCTTTTGTTTGTTCTTACTGAGTTTTCAAAAAAAAAAATTCAGATCTTTTCTATTTTACTAAGTAGCCAAATAGATCTTAATATTTTTTCCAAATATAGTTTTCATCTGGCTTGTGTATATATGCAAATAAGCATACATTGTCGTGGGTTCATTTTGGAAACTCCAGAATACCAAAGATTGGTCCACAAGTAATAGAAGTGAGAACTAAGAGGGAAAAATAATCATTGCCTCTACCTCTGATAAGTTTCTAGGCAAACTTAGGTAAACAACTTGAAGTTTATGTACTGTCATCTCTTAGAATCTTAGTGAAAGGACCTGGACTTGATTTACGTTTATCCTCATTCCAGGCTCCCATGTTGTGTTATAATGTGAATAAGATATGGGCACTGAGCTGACCAGATATTTAGTATTAAGAAAAGCCAAGTTCAGGTGAAATGGAATTTCCACAAATACTAGTTGTGGTGATATTTAGTTTGTGCTCTAACAAATAAAGCTTTCCTGAAGATTAGATAAGCAAGCTAGCCACTAGTTAACCAGAGAGTAAGACAGGCAGTGAAGGCTCACCCTTTAATCCAAGAACTTGAGATCTCATGTCTTTGATCTCAGTACTTGGACACACATGCCTTTAGTCTCAGCACTAGGGAGGTAGAGACAGGAAGTGTAATGGTTGGGCAGGCAGAGAGAGGGATATAAGGTGGGAGAAGACAGGAGTTTGCTCCCCTTACATCTTAGAAATCTTAGAGGTAAGAGATGGCTGGGACTTGCTCCCTTGTTTCTCTGGTATTTCAGCATTTACCCTGACATTTGACTCCAAATTTTTATTGTTAAAACCAATTAGGGTTCATGCTATAGTTGGTCAAGTTCCCTTTACATTAGCCTATTATCAAAATAATGCTAATGATGCCCCATGATTTGCTATGGCAGTCATGGCATATGGAGGAAATCACAGATGTTATATAAAACACTGGCTTAAGAGAAGGCTCATAGCTAAAGAAACAAATGGTATTGTTTAATGAAAGCATCATCAGAATGCTTTGTAATATTGGTTCAGCAGAACACAGTGGATACTTAACATTGTATTGAGAATGAACAAAGATAAATTACTCAGAAAACATGACTAGAGAATAAGATAGAAATCAGATAGGATTTTATTTTCTTATGCAACGAAGGGCACAAGTTGCTTTTGGTAAAATTTCTCACTATGTAAAGATCCATTAAACACAAATAGAGTTATATGATTTTTGCCCCTTTGACTAATAAATTCTTTTTACTATATTCATGAGAATAAATTAGATAACATAGGAACACTTTGGGTTTCTGTGCTTAATAGTCAAATATAGATAGATTTAACTAAGCTATCTATTTCCATGGGACTTAGAGCTATTACCTCACCATTATGAACAAAGAATCTGCTTATAGCAGATTATGAATTACAGTAATTCACACATTTTTAATGCAATTATATTTCTGTGGATGACTAGATACATCACAGAATATACTAGTGGATCAAGTTTTTTCTTCTTATTTACTCTTCTCTCATACATACATCTTGATCACAATTTCCCCTCCCTCTACTACCTCCAGTGCCCTCCTCTAACATCCCTTTCCCTTCAGATCCACTGCACCTCCATTTCCCTTCATAAAAGAGCAGGCCTCCTAAGGATATCAACCAAACACAGCATAACAAGATGCATTAAGACTGGGCACTAACCCTCATATCAAGGCTGGATAAGGCAATCCAGTAGGAGGAAAAGGTTTCCAAGAGTAGGCAAAAGAGTCAGAGATTCCCCCACACCTGCTGCTGGAAGTCCCACAAAAACCCCAAGCTAAAAACCATAACATATATAATATGAAATAATGGTAGTTTAAAAATTATGCTAATGAAAAATGTTAATACTGTTAATGGAAAATAAGCACAAAGACAAAAATGCATTTGTTTTCAATACAAATAGACAGTTACATTTAATTAGTTTAAAATATAAATCAAGATGCTCAAGCAAAACATAAAGATACCTTTAACTGTTCTTGAATCACATTGTGTGAAATTTGTAAAAATGACCAAGTACAAGTACATGAAAAATAGGCAAAATCTGAATGCATAAGTATTCATAAATCCCTTAATTTCCTACGTCCAGGGGTGGGGGTGGGGTGGGCGGTGGGTTCTGCCTCACATATGCAAGATGTAACTTCCATGGTCCTCTAGCCTTTTGGATTCACTTTTTCTTTTAACATCTAAATGAAATGACTCTATCTCCTTACTATTATATAATTAAAGTTAAATATAGTTGATATATAATATATCTGGAACATTTTCTAATATTCCTTCTATATCCTGGTCATTTCCCTTGCGTTTAATTCTGAATTCCAGTTTGCAGTTTACGAAATCTTGGAACCATCATTACTGATAACTGTTGTTTTTCTCTATCGACTCACTCTAAGTGCAGCTACAACTGCTCAGCATGACTCCTCAAGGCATCACTAAAAATGCTTTTTGTACATAATGGACTTTCCACTAAAGGCTAGTTTAACAGAGAGAGGATTGCTGCATATGGGAAGTAGCAGCTTGTAAAAGCTGACTTTCAGACAGCAGTTCTCACTAAGGTTCTGTTACAGTAATGGCCAGCTGCCATGATTCTGGAGCCCATTTTCTCAATAACTTTTTCCCATGGATTCATTCTTGTTCTATCTGGTGTCTCTTTGGCTGCCTGGAAAACAAGTTCAAAATGCTGTTCACTTATTGAGAATGTCAATTTACCTATCTTTTGTTTAAACATCCAACATCAGCTTAGGTCTTACCCTTTATAATTGAAACACTTGTTAATGTGTTTCATTAAGCAAATGGTTTTGTTTTTTCCCATCCTGACTGCAGAATCAGCTGCAGTTTTTCATCAAGCCTCATTTGGTCAAATATCTGTTTTTCCTCAATAAGAGAAAAATGCAATGATGAATGGATTTCTGAAAAGGAGGGAACTATAAGAAATAGTGATAACTATTTATGAAAGCATTTACCTGGTGGAGAATTCATCAACAACATTTTATAATTTTTTGATTGACATAATGTTTCATATTGAGACCAATGTGAATTGTTTGGCTTTGCTTTGGTGACTCAAGGAATTACAAAGATAAAAAAATGCTGCAATATTGAGCTGATTTAAGAAATAAAACTAAGCTAGAAAGATGGCTCAGAAGTTAAGAGCTTTAACTGCTCTTCCAGAGGACCTTTGTTCAATCCCCAAATCCATACTGTGGTTCACAATCATCTCTAATTCCAGTTCCAAAGTATCTTATTCCTTCTTCTGGACTCCACAGGCAACAAGTAAAATACTCATATAATTGCAAGGTTGAAAAATCATTTTTTGGGGGGAGGTGGAGAGATGGCTCAGAGGTTGGGAGTACTGACTGTTCTTCCAGAAGTCCTGAGTTCAATTACCAGCAACCGCATGGTATTTCACAACCATCTAGAATAACATCTGGTACTCTCTTCTGTATATTATATACATAATAAATGAATAAATCCTTTAAAAAAAGAAAAATCTCTTTCTTCGGTGCATCTTTGAGTGGCTTGTGTATCAGGGTGATTGGGGCCTCATATAAAGAGTTTGGCAATATTCCTTCAGTTTCCACTGCATAGAACAGTTTGTTGAGTATTGGTATTAGTTCTTCTTTGAATGTCTGGTAGAATTCTGCAGTAAAATTATCTGGACCTGGGTTTTTTTTTATTTGGGAGATTTTTAATAACAGCTTTAATTTCCCTTGGTGTTATAGGTCTGTTTAGGTCTTTAATCTGTTCTTCATTTAATTTTGGTAATTGGTACTTATCCAGAAAGCTGTCCATTTCTTTTAGGTTTACATTTTAGTAGAGTATAAATTTTCAAAGTATGACTTGATAATTCTCTGAATTACAGACCAATCTCCCTCATGAATATTGATGCAAACATACTCAACAAAGTTTTGGCAAACTGATTACAATAACATATTATAAAAAAAGTTATCCATCATTATCAAGTAGGCTTCATACCAGAAATTCACGGATGGTTCAACATAAGAAAAAGTATAAATGTCATCCATCATATAAACAAATTGAAAAAAACCCAAATGATCATCTCCTTAGATGCTGAAAAAGCCTTTGACAAAGTCCAATGCTCCTTTACAATAAAAGTCCTGGAGAAATCAGGAATACATGGAAGATTCCTAAGCATAATAAAGGCAATTTATAAGAAGTTAATGCCCAACATCAAACTAAATGAAGAGAAACTCAAAGCAAACTCACTAAAATCAGGAACTAGACAAGGCTGTCCCCTCTCCCATTATCTATTCAATATAGTGCTCAAAGTTTTAGTCAAAGCAATTAGAGAACAAAAGGAGATTAAGGGGATACAAACTGGAAAAGAAGTGAAACTATCTGTATTTGTAAATGATATGATTGTATACCTAAGTGACCCACAAAATTCTACCAAGGAACTCCTACAGCTGATAAACACCTTCAGTAATGTAGCAGGATACAAGATTAACTCAAAGAAATCAGTAGCCCTCCTGTACACTAAAGATAAAAAGGCTGAAAAAGAAATAAGAGAAACATCACTTTTTCTAATAACTCCAAATAGCATTAAATACCTTGGAGTAACTATAACCAAGGAAGTAACAGATCTATTTGAAAAAACTTTAAATCACTGAAGAAAGGAAATGAAGAGGATATCAGAAAATGGAAAGATCTCCTATGTTCCTGGATAGGTAGGATCAACATAGTAAAAATGGCAATCTTACCAAAAGCAATCTACAGGTTCTATGCAATTCCCATCAAAATCTCAACACAATATTTTTACAGACCTTGAAAGAACAATACTAAACTTCATTTGGAATAACAGGAAAGCCAGGATTGCCAAAAACAATTTTGCTCAAAAAAAGAACCTCAGGAGACATCATCATCCCCGACTTCAAGTTATACTATAGAGCTACAGTATTAAAAACAGCCTGGTACTCGCATAAAAACAGACTTGTGGATCAATGGAATCGAACTGTAGACTCAGACATTAAGCCACAAACCTATGAATACCTGATTTTTGACAAAGAGGTCAAAAATATTCAATGGAAAAAAGATACTATTTTTAACAAATTTTGTTGACATAACTGGATGGCAGTATGTAGAAAAATGCAAATAGATCCAAGCCTATCACCCTGCAAAAAACTCAAATCCAAGTGGATCAAAGACCTCAACATAAACCCAGCCACACTGAACTTGATAGAAAAGAAAGTGGGAAATACCCTCCAGTGAATTGGCACAGGTGACCACTTCCTAAATATAACTCCAGTGGCAGATACTAAGAACAACAATAAATAAGTGGGATCTCCTGAAACTGAGAAGTTTCTGTAAGGCAAAGGACACAGCCATTAAAACAAAATGACAGCCTACAGAATGGGAAAAGATTTTCACCAAACCTACAAATGACAGATGACTGATCTCTAAAAAGTACAGAGAAATCAAGAAATTAGAGCCCCAAACCCTGAATAACCCAATCAAAAAATGGGGTCCAGACTTAAAAAAGGAATTAATTCTCAGCAGAAGAATTACAAATGGCTGAAAGACACTTGAAAAAATGCTCAACATTTTAAGCCATCAGAGAAATGCAAATCAAAACAACTTTGAGATACCATCTTACACCTGTCAGATTGGCTAAGATAAAAGACAGATGACAGCCTATGCTGGAGAGGGTGAGGAGCAAGGGGAACACTCCTCCATTGTTGGTGGGAGTGTCAGTTTGTTCAGCCACTCTTGAATGTAGTATGGAGGTTTCTCAGAAAACAGGAAATCATTCTCTCCAAGGACCCAGCAATACCACTATTGGGCATATACTCTAATGACACATATTCATACCCCAAAAGCATTAGCTCAACTATGTGCATAGCAGCATTATTCGTAATAGCAAGAAACTGGAAACAACCTAGATGCCCCTCAACTGAAGAATGGACTAACAAACTGTGGTACATCTACACAATTGAGTACTACTCAGCAGTAAGAAAAAATGATATCCTAAAATTTGCAGGCAAATGGATGGATTTGGAGAATATCCTCCTGCGAGAGGTCTCACAAACCAAGGAAGATAAGCAACTGATGTACTCACTCATTAGTGGACTTTAAACAAAAACATTCCTTTTTCATTGAAAGATGATGGGTGAATAAAGTGATTTAAAACACACACACACACACACACACACACACACACACACACACACAACTTCTGGTTTAACTGTAGAAGGGTTTCTTAGCAGAAATTTGTGGTGGCCATAGTGCATCTATGAACATTAGCTGTGACCTACTCTGCTTTCTTCATCTGTAGCTGAGCCTAGCCTGGCTTGAGGAGCTTTAGATTTTATTTTTTGTTTCATGTATTTTAGAAAAAAAGAGAAATTTTCTTACAACACTTTGCTCTAGTGATCCTATGTTTTTTTAGTCTGACAATTTGGGCCAGAACAGAATTGTATCAAGGATGAAGACTAAGTTCATTCAGCTTAGTGTTGGAGAAGAATTTTAGGAGCCTCATTACTCAGAGGCAATAGAAATATTTTAAAATCCAATTGTTCATGTAGTCTGTGACTTTAAGAAGGGTGTGTCAGGGCTGGAGAGATGGCTCAGCGGTTAAGAGCACTGACTGCTCTTCCAGGACCCAGGTTCAATTCCCAGGACCCACATGGCATCTCACAACTGTCCATAGTTCCAGTTCCCAGTTCCAGGCAAATAAAGCTTAAAAAAAAAAAAGATGTGTCAGTTTGGAGTATAAGGTTATCATTATTAGCTAGATAAATCATGAGTTCCCTTGAATCCCCTCAATTTTGATCTTGATTTATTCTGCAGGCATGTCCAACATCTTGTGATGTAACTTTTTTTTAAATTTGCAACAAAAAAATTATGTTTTAAAGTAAGTTTGTGATTTTGTATTAGGCTGAATTTACAGCCATCCTCAGCCACAGATTGGACACACCTGCAACATGAGTTTTAAGACCTAATAATTCCTGGTTTAGAGAAACTGAATTACTCTTCTAGAGAAAAACACTGGAAATTTTGCTAACACAAGATACTTAAAAGTATGCATAATTGGTTAACAAACTTATGAGTGGAAAGCTGAGAGAGTCAAGGTTGGGCACAAACTCTCCATTTCTGCTGTCCAGCCACATCCAGCTGTAAAAAAAGTCTTCACTTGACTTTGGGCAACAGCTATCAAAGCCTCAGGAGAACAATTTCTCTAAGATATAGTAGATATTTATACCAGGAGTTAGAAGACTACCACTCACAGGCCAAGTTTGGCCCAGTTTTTTTGTTTTTTTTGTATGGGGCAAACTAAAATGGTTTTCTACATTTTTAAAAGGTAATAAAAGAAAGAC
>PVIH01015344.1:0-50004 GCA_004025045.1 Sigmodon hispidus | reverse complement strand
ACTCTTGAGGGAGGGGGGAAAGAACTGGATTTGGCCAGAAGTGGAGACTGATCTAAGCATTACTGGGTCAGTGGGACCAGGGGACTGTCTGCTCCCTGCCCAGGGAGGGGATGGGGAGTTGCAGAGGAAAAAAATGACCAGATGTGTTGGGAGGGGGAAGAGACCTTGAATAAGGATATACAGGGATGAAAAAAAAAATCAGAGGGAAAGATGAACACAAAGAAAATATAGGTGTAGCAATCTTATTTGTATTTCTTCCCTTGATAAGCCATGCTTATCATTCTTATCCTCTGTATAGTTATTGTTAACTCTTCCACATTTTAAATTCTTTTTACTGTGGTTTTTTTTTGATAAATACAAAATAGAGAAGGAAGAAAAAAAAAGAAATTTCTTTATCCTTATCAAGCCTCCCTAATATCTCAAGCTAAATGTAAGAGAACAACTAAAAATAATTACATAAAGTTTCTTATTAAAAACAGAAAAATCAGTAATTAATAATATCAACTATGTGTTTTTTGTTTTGCAATGCAAATGCATTTTAGAGTTGAAGTGTAAATGATTAATAAACTGTTTACCATATAAACTTTGGTTAATATAATGAGATATTTTAAAATACAATAAAGACGAGGCCAGAGATCTTGACTTTGCAATCTAATTCTCTTTATGTTCTAAAAGGGAATGAAATACTTTTGTGCCTCAGTTTGCTTATGTCTTGAAATGATGATTACCATAAACCTGAGAAGTTGGACCACATGATGTTTCAAATAAATTTAATCAGCTAATAAACACCAGTATTTAGACCACAGACTAGTTATTTGACCTGAAATCATGATAGATTTTATACAGTTAAAGAATAGAATAACAAATATATCAAGTCATTTTATTGTGTATTTATTAAAATGATTTATTATGACCACCACAGTCTAGTAGAATACATAAAGATAGAGGTAATTTTCCTGTAACTCATCTTAGATTGTATGTCATTCATCCAATTTAAATTATTTTTTCTGTACCTCGTCTTTAAAAGTTCAACTGTTTTCAATATATAATTAATTTTCAATTAAACACATCAAAACAGTTACAAAAAACAAAGCAAGACATCTTGGGAAACATAGGGGAAAATTAAATGAAAAAACTGAAATTAAAAACTGAAATAAAAGGGAAAGAGAGAGAGGAAAAAAACAGAAGAAGAGAATTGTGAGATGAATAAACCTCCAAAAACACAACTGAGTTTTCTGTGCGTGTGTGCGTGCGTGCGTGCGTGCGTGCGTGCGTGCGTGCGTGCGTGTGTGTGTGTGTGTGTGTGTGTGTGTGTGTGTTACCCATCTACTGCTGAGCATAGACCCTTCTACTAAGGAGCATCCAAGGTGTGATTTGTTTACCCAGGGAGACTGTTGAAGAAAACTGACTTGTTTTCCTTTATGTGTGATTATCAATTGGAGATGTCTTCCAGGTAGGGAAGGGCTTCTGTCTGCTCCCCCTCTCAGTGTTGCAACCCCATTTGACTTAGATCTGTGCAGGCCCTATGTATGCTGCCAGTCTGTGAATCCTATGTGTGCCAGCCCTGTGGTACCTAGAAGGTCTTGTTTCCTTGGTGTCTTCCATCTTCATTGACTCTTAAAATCCTTCCCCCCCGCCTCTTCTACAGAGTCCCCTGTGCATGGAGGGGAAGGATTTGATGTCTCTAATGCTTTGGCTGGTTTTGGAAACTTAGTTTTTATTTTAAATTGCCTTGCCCAGACTAAATACAAGGGAAGGTGGTTGACATACCATACTGCATTAGCTATGGGAGGCCTTCTCCTTTCTGAAGAGAAACAGAGGGGAAGTGGATTGATGGGAACAATGGATGTGAGTGAAGGAAATGGGATGAGAGGTCAAAGTGGAAACTGTGGTTGGAATGTAAAATAAATAAAGTAAATAAATAAATTTTTAAAAAAGTGGTTAGCTGCTATTAGCCTTGATTTATATACTTTCATTCATAAGAGTTTACCTAAGGGAATGATCAGTCAACTATCCAATTGATTTAAAGTTGACTATTATAAACAAAAACAAACATACACATAAGACATTAAATATTTAATAGTGGTATAATAGTTACACAAGAAAGTGTTCATATCATGTAAGTTATTACCAAATTCAACTTTCAGAGCAGTTTAATCATGCAGCAGTTATAATTTGTGATACAATAATTTATTTCAGGTGCCTTGTTCTCTCATATTTATGTTTTTTATTTTATTTTTTTCTATAAGTTTCATAAAATAAGTCTTTTATTACTGGGAATGTAGCTTAGCTTACAATAATGAATATTCTGTTTTTTTTTTTCAAAAAGCCTACATATCATATTCAAGGTTAAACAAAATGGAAGCTACACTGAATTCAAAATAACTAACCCAGTGACTTCACCATTGCTCTGTATTACCGCCATATTCAGAGTAAGGATTCATCACTGTTAGCAATGGGCAAGACACATCAGGACAAGTGCCCATATAGAAAATGATAGGAAATTTATCTAAATGAGAGCTTATATTAATGCAATATTATATAACTACTTTGTTTACTTTTAATACAGAGACTTTAATTTTTAAAATAACTTATTTTACTTATATTAACTATTAAAATAAAAAAACCCAAAATTTTCTGTGCCTATATGTTCAGGTATATGCACTACTTTCTTCTATATCTCCTTGGAGTTCAATTTCAGACAGGGTAAAAGATTAGAATGGTTTAATTCTTTTATATACATGTATTTAGTTTGACTAGTACCATTTGTTAAAAATGCTATCTTTTCTCCAATCTGTATTGTTGGTGCACTGTCAAAAAATCAAGTGGCTGTGAGACTTTGGCTTTATACATTGGTTCTCAATTCTGTTCCATTGATCAGTGTTTATGACATTAATTATGCCAGTACAACACTGTTTTTATTCTATAGATCTGAAGTTTAACTTCAAATCTGTGATGAAAGGATGGCTACTTCTAGCTGATTTGTTTTGTTTCTTCCAACCAGAATTGTTTTGAATATCCTAAATCTTCCATATTTCCATATGAAATGTAGATTTTTTTTTCAATTTATGTAAAGAATTGCATTGGAATTTTATGGTGTTATTTTGTTGATAGGAAGCTATAGATTGCTTTTGGTAGGATGGCCACTTTCCTAACATTAATCCTACCAATCTATTAACATCTTCAGAAATCTTCAATTTATTATTACAGTGTTTTCAAGTTTTAATTGTGTAAGCTTTTCATTTCCGTGGTTAGTTTCAGTATATGATACTGCTACTCTTCTACTGAAAAGACATAGAAACATGGTATTAAACTGACTAGAGTTTATTGAATCTTTCAGCCTTTGTCACAGACATTCTTCTTACATTCAATGGCAACTAACACAGAGATACATAAACTATTCAAGATGCAGAGAATAAGAGCTGCAGAGTTCTCAGCTCTAAATGGAACATCTGGATTATATCCTTTGCTTCTAAGACTCAGGGATCATCAGGATAGATGTGGTGGGTGACTACAAGAAAACAGTGTTTCTTAGAAACAATAGGGGAGTTATACATATAAATTCACAACTATGACAATATGCACAAGCCTGTGCAAGATCAAGCCAGACAAAATACCAACATGAAGGAGGCAAGTGGGCATGAATTCCCATTCGTAGCTGAGGTGCTACTAGAAATTCATAGCTTCAGAGAAATGAAGAGTCAGGCTTCTTTAAGTGATTGGCCTCTAGTTTGACAAACACAAACGTATATAAGCAGCACATATTTAACACAATTTTGGGTGAGTAAAGAGGTGGAGTAAATTTAGGAGAAGTTGAATAAGAAGGTGAATATGATTGAAACATGAAAAATTCAAAGAATATATAAAATATTTGCAAAGCATAAAGATTACATATACTAATGATGTACCATGTTATGTTTTTAGATATGCATTTATTGCATAGTATTTAAATCATAGTGTGTTTTCCCCTAAAATATTTATTACTTATGGTAAACACTTTCAAAATTCTTTCATCTGTTTTTTAAAGTACAGGAAACATTATAATTTTGAAGTAACTCTGTTGTGCAGTGGCATTCCAGAACCTCTTGATGATTTTCAATGTTGACTCAGCATTCACTAATCCATTGTTCCCTGATTCTCTCTTTACTGTTATCCCCTTTATCATCAAGCTAAAGTTATTATACTGCCAATTTCTATGAGATCAGCTTAAGTTAGTGTTATAAATAAGGTAGTTACAATGCTATTTTATTTAGGTATAAAGAAGTTCAGGAAAAAACTAGTCCATATCCACAAGTAGCAACACCCAGTCTTTTAGTACAACAAATTAAAAATAGCAAAACAGCACTTATATTGTCGTTTCTCCTATTTTTTAAACTTTATTTTAAATTGATATAAAACATAAGAATATGCATAAACATGGCATACCATAGATATTTTGTCCCATATTAATATCATATTATGGTTCAGTCAAGTATCATGCATCAGACATAAGGACCTTTAGCAATGACTGACATGTATTCATGGAATAAGGGAAAAGCTCTGCTTACCTTTTATTATTAATAGAAGTATAAATATTTGCCATACCTCCCATAACTACAATTAATTATAAGAAAAGGTATAAACACACATAATCTAATGAACTGGCATACATCAAGCCATCTAGAAAGTTGATACTTGTAAAGGCATTATACAAAATTATAGCATCTAAACAGTGGACAAAACTGTCACCATAGGTATAATGTTTCAGAAAGTTTTGATGTCTTAAACATATTCACTAATGTAATGAACATTACGGTTATACTTATGTTTAAATAATTTAATTAAAACAAGATATTTTGAATAAAAACAATTGTTCAATTCTCAAAAATCCTCAAATTTATATGTGAGCTTCCAACTTGAAACATTTGCTCTGTTTTTGGTCCAATATGTTTTAAATCTCATAAGTTGTATCAAGTGGTAATATTCTAGATACTTGAAACAAGAAAGTTAATTGGAAAATAGAAATAAAGAAGAAATAGCTTTTAAATCTTATTTTATAAACTATCTCTGAAGATAAAATTCAATTGCATTTACAAAAGTAGTTTGGGTTCCATACTACTCTATCAAAATACACGTTTATCCTCTTGTTTTTGTGATAAATATTTCAAATGGAAAGTTTCTGACTTTGAGAGAATTTTAGTATAAAGAACAGCTATTAAGGCTACCTAGAAGTTAGGGTGTGTTGGCAATAAGCGCTTTCCCAGGACTCTCTTCAAAGCCCCACTGACCTCCTTATTCCTCAGGCTGTAGATTAGAGGATTCAGAGCTGGGGTGACAATTGTGTATAAAAATGAAAGAATATTACCTTGTTTGGAGCTGTGGTAGGAGTTAGGCAGGATGTACATGACTGTGAGAGGTCCATAGTACATCCCAACCACAGTCAGGTGAGAAGAGCAGGTGACAAGGGCTTTCTTCCTGCCCTCATTTGATGGCATATTGAGAACAGTGAAGAGAATTAGTGAGTAGGAGGCAAGGATGGCAGCAAGTGGAGGAATGAGCAAGGTCACACCCATCAAATAAACCATGAGTTCATACATGGAGGTGTCTGCACAGGCCAGCTTTAGCAATGGAGGAATCTCACAGAACAGGTGTCTGATCTTCCGAGATTTGCAGAATGGATACTGCATGGTGTAGATGGTATACCCTAAAGCACTCAGGGAAGCTGGAATCCAGGATATGGCTACCATACGCCAGCAGATGCTTGGCCTCATGAAGATCATGTAGTTCAATGGATGACAAATGGCCACATATCTGTCATAGGCCATGAAGGCCAGAAGGTCCTCTGCACTACCCAGTGCCAGTTCCAGGAACATCTGAAGGGCACAGCCAGCAAAAGTGATGGTGTTGTCTCTGAGCAGAAAATCCATGACAGCCTTGGGACTGATAACTGATGTGAGGAGAAGGTCCATGAGAGAGAGCTGCCCAAGTAAGAGGTACATGGGAACATGGAGGTACACATCCATTGTGATGATCAAGATCAGCAGTCCATTGCTAATCAGTGCCAACATATACAGGGCAGCAATTGTAGCACAGAGCAGTCCAGGAGAGCCACTGTCATCTAGAATCCCAACCAAGATGAAGCTACTTCCATAGGTATAGTTCCCAGGCTCCATTCTATGTGGTTTCTTATGTTGTCTAGAAGCAGTTGATTCAGTTTAGTCTGTTATTATAGATCTAATTTTATAAAATCAGAGGCCTCTGAAAGTATGCAGCAAAACTGTCATAAGATAATAGTTTCCCATTAAAAAATGGTTACACTACTCAGTTTCCAGACTTCTATTTCTTAATTTTATCTTGATAAATGTGAAATACTGATTAGGACATTAAGCCTAAAAAATGTCTTTCCTAGAAAAGATAAATTATCTTAATATTAGAGTTAAATAAATATTTGGACCTACATGCCTTCAGTCTTTAATTGGCTAATATTCCAAAGAGTGTTTTATATATGTAATAAAATATGTATTTCTCAGTTGGTTCAGAAATGTGATTACAATAAATTATTTTCACCATTTTCCCAACATTTTTTGATTCTGTTTATGTGTTTTGAGATGGGATATTTCTATGAATTCAATAGTTACATCATTTGAATATGCTCTTGCCTAGACTTTTTTAGTGATGGGATTTTAACTATGCATTAAATTTTCTTGCTCCTTTTGTGCATTTCATAAGCTATTATGTTTGTAGCTAATCTCACTAAGGGGAGACAAATTATTAACCTTAATTATTTCTGTTTCTCTGCCCCATCTTCTCCATGAGTCTTGAGAGGGCTATTAAGTGTCAGAAACTAGGCTATCGTGGTGAAAAAGTGTTGCTTTTAGACTTAAATCTTTATTATTAATACAAACATATTTGTTTATTTTACCAGATTATTATTCAATGAGTGAATGTCTGGGAAAATAGAGAATTTCAACACATGAATTCTTTCACAGAAAAAAAAGAGTCTGATTCTTTTGGAGAAATGATGAAAAGTAACTAAAGAGCAGAAATTTTGTTATATTTATCCCCAATAACCCAAACCAATATTGTCTTTGATCTTGATGCTTAGTTTTCCGCTTGCAAATATAAAGCACATACAGCAGAGAGAGGGGTGCAGGGGCAGGGATGGGGAGGAAAGCTGCTACTGTGGTACATGCTTCCCAGATGCATGGAGAAGCTAATAAAATAGCATGGCATTAAGATTGACAGGTGTCACGGCTGTTTATCACATCAAGGCAGATAAAGCCAACTCCATGTATAAGGTGAAAGATAAACCATAATTCTTAAGGTCACATTGTGTGTGTGTATGTGTTTGAGTAAATATATAGTGACATCTCATTAGTTTCCATTGGCATTAGTACATTAAGAGACAAATGGTATGAGAATGTAGAATAAAGTAGAATCATTTCATGTGGTTCTTTTAGAACATTCATAAGCTTTCTAATACTTATTATCAAAAGATATGGCATCTATAAACTCTGGAGACAAGTATTGAGATTGCTACTAGGAAGAATATGCCTAGATCTATCTCCTAACACAGACTTTAATCCTTCATAATAGATTTCTTTTTAACATTAAAACAACTCTAAGATAGATTGAAAGGACAACACAGTCTAAAGAACTAGAAAATCTGACATGGAAAATTTAATTAAAAGATAAATTCATTACCTTTGATGATAAGAAGTATAAGTACTTGACCACCTGTAGCTTCCCTTGAAGACTGAAGATATTCTAATACAAACAGAAAGTGAAGATATGGTTTAACTTCAGCAGTACTCAACTGACGTGCTCTGCTAAGCTGGTGAAATATGTCAACAGTCTATCTACACCAGGTTCGGTTATTCTAGCCTATCCTCTCACCTACAGATGTGAACTGGAGACAGCACTGAGGAAAGCCAGGCAACAGTCTTTGGGTGGTATTATGTAGATCAGATGACTTTCCTGATACATGGTGATCCTATTATTCTATGGAGACAGTCCTTCCAGTTTAATGGCAGGCTTCAGACATCCTCAGATCTGGTAACTCAGGTTTCTTTATTCCAGTTACTAGGTAGAAAGAACCACTTGAATGAAGGAAATGGACATTTAAAGAAATTGTCAGAATCCTGTTATGTATCACCTTCATGCTTCTGGGGCCATGAGTAGGTCAGGGACTTGTAAAGGTGCTTTGTCTTTGATTTCAGGACCTACTTTCTTCTACCTAGCTTGACAGGGACTTATTCCCAGCTGAAATGGTCTCTTCTGGAAATGTTGATGATATAGCGAATGGTAAATTAATGAATCCTCTTGGGTGAGTTCCTGACTTGCTTTCCTTGAGCGTTTCTGACATTTAATATATTCTACAGGTCCAGATTTCTTTCTTCTATGAATGTGGGATAAACTTACCTTTGCCCCTCAAGTGCTCAGGTTATCAGTGTACAAATACCCAACTTTTCTAGATTTCTATTTAATTATAAAGAAAATATTGACAACCCATTTTAAAACATGTAACCCTGCCTACCTGCAGACGTTTGTTTTACTCTGAGCCTAGAGAGCCCCAACTTTCACGAAATGGTCTTTTTTGCTAGACTCTTTCCAGTTCTCTACAGTTGCTGTGCATGCAGTCTGCAAGTGTGAGAACATCCACTAATATACTTTGGTAGCACAGTACATCTTCTCCATTGGTTCATGTCTTGATATTATCAATAAATGCTGAAGAAAAAATAGTTAAAAATTCCAAGTCCTAGAGAGAATACAATGTCATTATAATTGTAGAAAGTCAATAATAATAAAAATTCTTTAAATGTTCTTAGATCTGAAAGATAGGCTTTCTCCATATAAATACACTTAGGTGACATTGATCTGCCAATGACACAATAAGACAAAGAATTGGTGTGTTTTAAAATAGCAAAATAAAACTTCATAACTGAGCACTTTGTGCAAGGTTGAACTGTCACCAACAAATGAGAACAAGTTAAAAGCAAAGAATTTCTATTGTCCTCTGGGATCTTGTTTCCTTGTCCTGCTTCTTAGTCTTCACTCATCCCACTCTTTATGTCACCTAGATCCCACATCTGTGGGTCATCAGGTAGGTTCTACTCCACTCCAACATATAGCCCCCTTAGCTCCTCCACGATTTCATTTTCTTGAGTAGCTAAATGAGCCCCATTCCTGGCCATATCAAAATGTCAAAAGAAACTATAGAAAGAAGAAAAAATAAGCTATAATAACTGAAACACCAAACAAGACTAAGAACACTAACAAAGAAAAAGAGACAAGAATAGACATGCATCTTTCAGGAAAAACTTTCAATACTAATGGTTTCAATTCACTAATCCAAAGACATGGTTTATTGGAGTGAATTAAGAAACAAAATCTATCATTATGCTTACTAAACTATACTTACTTTATCTTTAAGTATAGGCACTTCCTTAAAAGGGAAAATAGAAAATGTATTTCAAGCAAATGGGACCTATAATGATAGATGTTAAGACCTTAGAAAACCCTAGAAAAAAGTGAGGACATACTAAAATCCAAAACATTAGACAGAAAGAATTAAAAAACAAATCAGGATAAAAATTAATTATAGAACAAATAAAATTAATAGAAAGAATCCATAAAACAGAACTTGGTTATTTGAAAAGGTAAACAAGGTTAGAACTCTCTTAGCCAAGTTGATTAGAAGAATAAGAGAATATTCACATTAACAAAACTAGTCATGAAAATGAAACATTACACAGAAATTAGTGAAATTCAGAATATCATAAGAACATACTTTTAAAAAGTTTGCACTAAAAGAATTAAAATATAATTATAATAGAACAAGTTTACTACTGTACACCAGGGGTTAACTTATAAAAAGCATAATCCTAAAAATAAGTCACATATCTTGGAATTGATGGCCAATAAGTTTGGATACTCTTATACACACATTACAGGATATAGCCTCTTGCTTACTGTCTACATTCTATAGTACAGAACTTTACAGTAAGACTTCCTTGCCATAGAAACCAAATGCTTGAGACAAAAAATACTTCAACTGAAGCAGCAATCATGGAGCCTGCATGGGTCTGTGTTAGGTCTTCTTCGTATACACTGTTGTTGTTTTGCTTGGGACTCTTAACAGTGGGAGTAGAGGTGTCTCTGTCTCTTTTTGCCAGTGTTGGGATCCTTTTCTGTTTGGTGCCTCACTCAGCCTTGAAATGAGGGCATGTGCCTAGATTTGTGCTGTGTTCAGTCCATTGCTCTACAGAACCTAATCTTTTCTGAAGAAAAATGGAGGGACAATGGATTTAGGGGAGATAGAAAGTGAATAAAACTGGGAGGAGTGGATGGAGGAGAGGATATAATCAGAGTGCATTGTATGAGAAAGAAAAAATTTCAAAAATAAAAAATAAATAAGCAAAAAGTTACTAATGCAGAAGTTTATGCAATAGACATTGCTCCTTCTGAATGTGTTTCACTTATGGCCTGGGACATAGGTTTTCAAGGAACATCATCAGTGCCATCTTTATTAAAATAAACAATATTTGTGAAAAAATATTTCTTCTAAAGTGATCCTGGTAAGCTATTTACTAATAGTAAAATACCATTAAATAATATGACAATCTTACAATGTACAGAGTTTTCCTAGCCTTCAAATTTTATTGTTTTTTTATATTTTTTATTAAGAAATTCTTTCATTGATATAAAGCATTTTTGTAAAATCCATCCCTTATTTCTGTCCCTCCAGACTCTCCTCTATTCCCTGCATTGCTTTCCATCCCAGTTCATCCACTTTTTAAGAATCTGCTGAGTCCATCTATTATTTACTGTATGTGCATTTGTGTAGAAAAATCTACAGGGTATGGGTAGCCGCTCAGGAGCTTCATCTTTAAAGAAAAAAATTCCCATCATATATGTTAATGTCAAGTGATAAATTGAAATATAAATTATAACCAACATGATAATAACCATAGCATCTATGTCTTCAATCTTAATGTTGTGAAGATTAGTAAGAATAAAAATATAAATTATTCAATGAAATGTTATAATGTTGTCATTTATACAGTACAAGACTTTAATGTGAAATAAAGTGCAAAATGTTTAACATTTCCATAAAAACAAATTTTCATTTAATTTAAGACTATTCAGGTAATTTTAATCCTGAGTTATGCAACTATTCATGCGAATTTTACTAAGGGAAAAGATGAGTCATATATATGAGAGCTTACCATTGCTAATTAATATAAACACATGTATAAAACAGCATTTCTATGACAGTGATTTGATAGTTAGTTACATTACAAAATATCCACAACTACTCACAGTTTCCAAGGCACTTTTTTTCCTCATAACAAGTAGATGTAAAATCTAGTCATCATATGCCACACTCAATGTATTTATACTTACTATTTTGCTTAATCTCCACAATGTGTAAAACATGTCTTTTGTCACCAGAGACTTTTAGTTTACATAAGGTTTATCCAAAAAGGTTAAGTACAAGTTCAAAGTAATACAGGAAAGTGAGGGCATTGTGTTCTAACAGCTGGTCAAGGGTCTTTAACAGCATCTACATTACCACCATACAACACAGAGCATCACTGCATACCAGCAGGTGAAGAAACCTCTACATTAACATATCAAATTAGTAAAGTGTGTGCCAACATCAAAATTGGAGGAAAATTCATCTAGCTTAGTGTCAGATTTCACACATAATATTTACATCCTAAATATTAACTTCTATTTATTTTCTTTAAAATCTTATTTTTTACGTGATGAACTATTACATCAAAACACAAAACCACATTTATATCTTAATGTTATGTCATGTTATGTTTCTGTATATGTACCCACTGTATAATATTTAAATCAAATTAAATATATTTATCTCCTCAAATGTTTATCAATTCTTTATGATGAGAACTTTCAATTTTTTTCTGGTTTTTGAAATGAACTAAATATTATTGTCATCTGTAGCCATTCTGCTGTTCAGTAACAATGTATAAACTTTGACTACCTATGCTGTTGTGACTCAGCATTCATTGATTAACATACCCTGTTCCTTTTCCTTACCTTTAAATCTCTCAGCTTCTTGCCATCATTGTTTTATTTTAAACTTCTATGAGATCTACTTTATAAGAACTTTATTGTTAAAAATAAAGGGATTACAATGATATTTTCTTCTCATTAAAACACAGAGGTGTGGTGATATGTTACATATTTAATAAAATCTGGAATATCAAGAGATCAACTCACAGTCAGGACTAGGCAGAGGCATCTCTAGGAGTTTCAGGGATAACAGGGCAGTGGTAACTCACATAGCTCCTGATGTTCTGGATCTTTGAGTACAAGGACAAACAGCTGGGCTTCAATGGCACACACCTTTAATCCCAGCACAGAGAAAGCCAGAAACGGTGACCTACACCTTTAAACCCATAACTCCAGAGACAGAGATCTTTCTGTGTTTCTGTGAGTTCAAGGCTGACTACCATATAGAAGAGGTCACACTTTTAAAATTAACAAGAATGGGTTACAGCTGGGTGGGAAGGGTTTTTAAGGCAGGCTTAGGAAAACAGCAGCAATTAGAAGTGACCAGGAGTGAGGCTGAGGAAGCTGGAAGATGCTGGGTAAGATTTGACTGTGGGGTTTCCTCTTTCTGAGATTTCAGCTTTTCCCCAATATCTGGCTCTAAGTTTCTTTCATTACAAGACTGATTAGCAGACTTGTGTATGTATTTTATAAAGGGTATTAAAACAGTTGCCCCATACTTGCTAGAGAACCTCATCCCACATATAATTTGAATAAACAGATTCAAATTATTTACAGAATTTCCTAAAACCACAAGGTATTAACCTGTTGCATCTGTGCCAGAGATTTACAGTTACTGGCTAGAAAGTCCAAGCCCAATAGTAAATAACAGCCTGCCTCCTCACCTCAGTGCTTAGGTGCCTGTTCCTCCAGGGATGCAGTGGAGGGGAGGGGCCACGGCAACAGCCAAGTGTCCACTGATTCCTCTTAGGATGGCTGCTTAGCATCCCACTGGCTGTTCAGAAAGGTTTTTCTCAGCAATTCTTACACTGAGAGACAAGCCTGTCCCCACTTAAGAACTAATGCTGAGAGAACTAAGAGCAAATGGAGCTGAATACTTTTTCAAGCCAGAGTTTAACTGTCTTACTTAAAGCAGCATTATTATTTTAAATTCATTTTTTAAAATTAGAAATTTCAAGTATAGCAACTTTGAAACTGGAATGAATGTTTATTTTCTATTAATAAAAACAAACTGTGACAAAAAACAAGTAGAATTTGTATAACACAGAGGAAATTATCAATTTCCACAAACAGTAATACCAACCCCTTAGTACTACATATTTGACTTAGCAAGAAAACCTCATTGTCCCTTTCCCTTAATTTTCAAATTGCAATTTATTTTCCCTTCAAATTATTCATTGATTTCTTTCTAGTCTTCCTTGAGAATACCTCACACTGATTCTAAAGCAGCTGTAGTAGATTATAATCACATGAATAGCATGTCAACATGTTCCTTTTTTATATCTATGGGAGCATTAGTTGTCAGTTGTACTCTTGGTGACAATTCTGTCTCATATTTTAGCTCAACATAAAAACTATAAAAAGTGGGAATGTACACAGAGTACCATATGATATTTAGACACATGAACAGATTGTGAAATGTTTAAGTATATCACAAGAGTAAACATATGAATTCTTTGTGGTTGTTGAGACACTTTAATACATGTTAGAGGAATGAATAAGTGCTGTCTTATCCTGTTTTTTGATTTTATTCTCAAACTAGAATGGTGTTCATTTCAATTCCTACCATTTATTTCAATTCCTAGCAGTAAAAGAACGAGAATGAAAAAAAGACCACACATATATACATACTCATACACACACACACACACACACACACACACACACACACAGAGAGAGAGAGAGAGAGAGAGAGAGAGAGAGAGAGAGAGAGAGAGAGAGCCTGAACCTTGATGCTTATCAGATATCTATAAACGCTGATGCTTAGGAAGAGAGAATGAATGTACATAATATCAACTTCCACTAACTCTTAAACAAATTAGTCATCAATATTATAATTTTTGGTTAAGATTAGATTGTTTAACATTTATGGAAATCTCAAGAATCTTCTCCAATTAGTATGTGATCTATCTACTTGAAATTTTTTTTCTTGGCCCTTAGTCCAACAAGGAGTTAAAATTTTAGGGGTCATGTTGAGATGATAAGGCCAATTTGAACATCTAAACTAAGCAGTTGTATTGGAAATATGGTATCTAACTTTTGAAGACAGAAAGTAACTTAAACAGAGTAAATGAACTTTATATCTCATAATTTTCAAAGAGAATTTAAAAGGTTGTTGTATCCCATGCTTATCTATCAGAAAAAAAAATTTTTATTCTCATTATTTCATCAGTAGTGTTTTATTCATAGTATAAATCTTCTAAATTTTAGGTAGAATAAAGTTTAGAGGGCAGCTATCAGAATTATCTAGATGCAGATTATACTGAAAACAACCTTTTCCCCAGAACTCTTTTCAAAGCCCCAGTGACTTCCTTATTCCTCAGGCTGTAGATGAGGGGATTCAGAACTGGAGTGAAAATTAAAACTGAGCTGATATTATCTTGTTTGGGGCTGTGGAAAGAACTGGGTAGTACATACATGACCATGGCACCCCCATACCACATTCCAACCACAGTCATGTGGGAAGAGCAGGTGACAAGGGCTTTCTTCCTGCCCTCATTTGAGGGCATGTGTAGCACAGTGAACAGAATTAGTGAGTAGGAAGCCAGAATGGCAGCAAAAGGGGGAATGAGCAAGGTCACACCCATCACATAAACCATGAGCTCATATGTGGAGGTGTCTGCACAGGCCAGCTTCAGCAATGGAGGAATCTCACAGAACAGGTGTCTGATCTGTCTGGATTTACAGAAGGGATACTGTATGGTGCCTGTGGCACAAAGTGAGCCCTATTTTCTTCTTGTCAGTTTCCAAGTGGCTCTTGAGTCTGAATGCTCAGTTTTCTTTACCTATGCAGCCATCTATGGGAAGAGACAAAAGCTACTGCAACAAATAGAAATTAGAAGACATGATCAAGGCTCTATGCTATCTCACCTGAATGTCCTGGAGGTCAGGTGTAAGCCAGGATCTTCTCCAGGAACAAGATGCTCTCTCTTCTGATCCCATCACCTCTTTTCTGCTTTTCTTTGTTCATAACTTCAGCAGAACTCATTTCCCAGCTGAAAAACTCTCCCTTGGAAATGTTGGTCTCACAAATGGTAAGCTAATGAATCCTCTAAGGTATACTTCCTGACTTGTTTTTCCTGGGGTGTTCTGTCTGTCACTTAATGAGATTTAAGGCCCTAAGTTTCTTCTTCTCTAGAACTTCAGATCCAATTCCCTTAGGTTCCAAGTTCTGACATTATAGCTTTTACTATCTGGATTTTCCAGAGTTTTTAAATATTTCCTAGAAGAAATATTCAAAATTAATTTTACTTTAAAAAAATTCATTAATTTTTTTCATACATGTTTTTGACCTTATTCTCCCCCAACTCCTTCAAAATCCTCTCTACCTCACTACTCGCCCAGGTTCATGCTGCATGTTCTTTCTCTCTACTATTCCCCAAAGCAAACCAAAACCAAAACCAAAAACAAAACAGAGAAACAAAACCAATAATACAAAATACAGAAACACTGAACATGAAGAAAAGCATAGATATTTGTAAATGATATAGTATATATATATATATACATATATATATATATTAAAGATGTTTTACTAAGGAATTCTTATACCTAATCAGCACCTTCAACAGAGTTCTGGAAAAAAAATAAACTGAAAAAAATATCAGTAGTGCTTCTCTGTACAAATGACAAAGGGGCTGGCTGAGAATGAAATTAGTGAATTTATACCCTTTACAATAGTTACAAATAATATAAAATGTCTTGGTGTAACTCTAACCAACCAGCACATGCTTGGCATCTAAAACTCTTCATATGGAGTTTGCATTTATTCATGACAAAGTTAGTTACTGGGCAAAGAAACTGCTCTTGCCTTGACTGCTGTCACTCTGCTGTCCAACCTGGATAAGAAGAAAACAGAAGAAAGGAACTGCCCCAAACTTGGACAAGCTAGTGGAGTTCTTCAAAATTTCTGCTTTACAGACAAGTCTGTCAAATATTACAGAGGAAACTTGGGTGACTGTCCAGATAGTTAGCTGTTTCTATCATATCTATAGTTTTTAAAGTTGCTTGCATTGTACTTCCTGTTTACTCAGGTAATATTATGTCCCTCTTGAAGATGAGAAAGTTACAATTTTTTTGTTACCAAATTGAAAACTGAAACTCACAATGAGGTATAAAATGTACAAGATTGAGAGATATAAAAGCTTAAATTATTTATCAAAAAAAGGTTTTCATGTATAAAAAGATAGTTTTAAAATTTCAATACAAGTTATTGATAGAAAATGCTTTAGATATAAAATTTTAAATGTATCAAGATAAGATAGGTAATAAATTATTTTCTGTGAATATACTGGATACATGTAGACTAGACATTGTAAATGTAATTCTTACCTCATAATTAGTCTTATTGCTTATAGTTTTATTATTTGTGTTAAAGTTAAAGTTTTTTCATTTAGATAAAAGGGGGAATATAATAGAATGTTTATTTACACTGTGTAAAGATGTGTGATTGGTTTAATAAAGAGCTAAATGGCCAACAGCTGGATAGGAAGAAGTTAGACAAAGCTTCTGGAGACAGAGAGGACTCAGAAAGGAAGAAAGGCAGAGTCATCAACCAGATCCAGGAGCAACAGAGCATAAAGGAGGGGAGGTTAAAGCCATAAGCCACATGACAGCACATAGATATATAAAAGTGGGTTAATTTAAGTTATAAAAGCTAGTTAAAAACAATCCTAAGCTAAGGCCAAATTTTCATAATTAGTAAGTCACTGTATCATTATTTGGAAGCTAACTGACAAGACAGTCTCATTACACACATCATGAAATTTTCAGGCAAATACACAGAACTAGAAAAGGTCATCATAAGTGAAATAACCCAGACCCAAAAAGACAAACATGGTAGACATGTACTCACTTATAGATGGATACTAGCTATAATGTAAAGGATAATCATGCTACAATCTACAGACCCAAAGAAACTATGTGACAAGGAAGGAATGGAGGGGGCATGAATCTCGCTATAATGGGGAAATAGAATAGATAATACTCATAGACAAAAAGAGAGGACTGAGTGGGGGTTGGATGACATGGAAACAAAAGAGATCAGGTATGGGGAGGATGGAGAGAGAATACTTGAAAAAACAGCTGGGATTAGGGGTATCTCTGGAATGAACTAAAAACCTAGTGCAATGGAAACATCTAAGAGGGTTAGGGTTAGGGTTATGAGGGTGATTCTATCTAAGACTTCTAGGAATGGCGGATATGGAGTCTACAATGGCTATCACTTGTTTTTTTTTTTTTTATTATTACGAATAAAAAAGTCACATTCTCTATCCTTGTATATCTTTATTCAAGGTCCCTTCTCCCTCCTACCACATCAGGTCATTCTCTCTTCTCCACATCTCCCCATCCTCCCCCCCCCATGCACAGGTGGTCCCAAGGTCCTATGGTCCCAAAATTGCTTAGTTCAGCCTTTACTCCTGGCAAATCCAGTCCCCCCCAACATCAAGACTGAGTCAGGTGTTCCTCTAGAGGGAGTGGGATCCAAGGAGTTAGTCCAAGGTGTTTCCCATCCCAAGCTGTTCAGTGGTTGTGGTTTGCAGCTTGGGCATGCTTTGCTTTTGTTGTTGTTATTGTTGTTGTTTAGAGTCCACTAAAGAGTGAGTACATCCCCTGCTTATTTTTCTGGGTTTGTGATACCTCACTCAGGAGGATATTCTCCAAATCCATCCATTTGCCTGCAAATTTTAGAATATCATTTTTTCTTACTGCTGAGTAGTACTCCATTGTGTAGATGTACCACAGTTTGTTAATCCATTCTTCAGTTGAGGGGCATCTAGGTTGTTTCCAGGTTCTTGCTATTACAAATAATGCTGCTATGAACATAGTTGAGCTAAAGAATGACTATCACTTGTAACCAGGCTACTTCCAGTAGAGATATTGGGTCCATAACCTAGCCTCATGATATTTTACCTACAATTTGTCCTGCCTACAAGACATGCTGAGGTAATGGTGATGCAGAAATTATGGGAATGATGGACCAATTTGATACTCATACAAGAGCAGGAACCTCCTCTCTGACACTGGCTTTAGGACCAGGACCCAGCAGCTGGAAAGTCCAAAATCATATGATAGAACCAAGCATGAATGTCCCATCAATAAAATAATTTCTAATAATATTCTGCTAATACTCATAGTTCATAGCCTAGCCTAATTGTCATTGGTAGTGGTACTATTTAAAGATGTTGCCTTGATGGAATAGATGTGACCTTGTTGGAGAAAGTATATCACTGGGGATGGGATTTGAGGTTTCAGATGCTGAAGCAAGACCCAGTGTGACTTTCTCTTCCTACTGCCTTTGAATCTAAATGTAGAACTCACAGTTATTTCTCCAGCACCATGTGCCTGTATGCCAAGATGCTTTCTATCATTATGATACTGAACTAAATATCAAAAGTGCAACAAGAAACCCTAACTATGACAAAAGACTGGGATATTGCTATGATAGGCCTGTCCATGCTTTTGTTTGGAGAAATGTGGACTTTGGGATTTTGTATTAGGAAGGTAGTTGAATGCTTTAGGTGGGGCTTAATGAACCCAACTATTGGAAAGACAGTGATATGAAGAGTGATTAGGACTGTGGTGCAACAGGTTTCAGAAGAGAACCTTTTGTGAAGAATATGGCTGCTTTCCACCCCTCTCTAAAATATCTGCTTGAGGCTAAATGTAAGAGTTTTTCACAGCTTTAGCATAGGACATTTCCAAACAACCTAACATTGATTGTGTTTAGTGGCTAATTGTGGCCAGTCTATGCAGATATATAATCTGAAGAAGCAATCTTAACACAGAAAAACACAAGATGCACAGTTGGAGGAGAAAAGAATCACTAGAAAGTGTAAACAGATTAAATAAAAGCTTAATGCTAAGTGCAATAAAGGCAGTGGTGACCTTGTAGCAAAACATTCACTCAACTAAGCTTCTAATGTATAAAAACTGAATTAAAAAAAAACTTAGGGTTGGACATGGTGGTGCATACCTTTATTCCCAGTAGTAGGCAGAGGCTGGCAGTTCTCTGAGTTCAAAACCAGCCTTGTCTATAGTGTGAGTTCCAGAATAGCCAAGCTTAGGCAGTGAAAAAAATTGTCAAAATAGGAAAGCTGATGAAAATGTATTTGAACAATGGGCCATGTTCCAGACCTAGTAAACATCCGAATGTGGCAACTTCAGGCATTGTGTTCTGGCTTAAGAGTCAAGGACATACCAGGGTTATGAAATCTCCCTCCTTGACTAAGAAAAGCTGCTGGGGCAAGCAGTGTGGTAAGGGTGTCACTGCCTGGAAGCCTAGAAAGGCCATTCTGTGAAGCTGTGAAGGTGAATCCAGGATTGGAGATTACAGTATTTTGGAGATACCAAACTTGCTGGATACTTGCCAAGGAAAATTGCTAACAGGGAATGTAACAAGCCAAGGAAAAAAAGTGTGCTGCAGTCAAGAAGGCTGGAAAGAGTTGGAGATCTGAAGAGTGCTTTGACATCACTCTGGGGCTGCAGCATTTGAAGTTTTCTCAAATGGTGTTCCATTTTGCTTTGGTCTGGTATTTCCTTACTATGCTCTCTTTCCTCCCTTTTGGGACAGAAATGCATATCCTGTGTCATTGTATGTTGGAAGAGTGCTTCGCTTTTTATTTTTATTCATAGATGATCACAGTTAAGAGATGGCATGAGTCTCAGGAAAGACTGGACTTTTGAAAAGGGTTGAGTCTGTAATGAATTGTGGAGAATTTTTAAGCTGGATTGAACACATTTCTGCATTATTATATGGCTGAAAGCCATGGAGTGCAAAGAGTGGAATGGTGTGGTTTGAATGAAAATGGTCCCATCAGTCCATAGGAAATGGCACTGTTAGGAGGTGTGGCCTTGTTGGAGTAAATGTGTCACAAGGTAGGCTTTGAGGTTTCAGATGCTCAAGCAAGGTACAGTGTGACTCTCATTCCCGATGTCTTCAGATTCAGATAAAGAATTCTCAGCTGTTTCTCCAGAAACATGTCTTCCTGCATACCTACCACTGATGATAAAGGACTAAACTTCTGAACTGTAACGTAGACCAAATTAAGTGCTTTTCTTTATAAGAGGTGCCATGGTCCTGGTGTATCTTCACAGCAATACAAACCCTAACTAAGGCATCTAGGTATCTGATAACCCCTATTAAACACAGAGGCTAAAAATTACAAAGTCCAATGCTAGGAATGGATTATCTCTATTATAGGTATTGTCCAGTAAGGTTTCATCTTGCTTGGTATTGCCATTTGCTCTTGGTTATTCTCAAGAACATTATGGCATCAAGTGGTTATTAATGACACTGTCTTAATTTATCTTAGACCTTCTGAGCTATGATAATGATGTGGCTGGTGATACATGCCTCCTTGTGTAATAATTTCAAGAAAGTCATGGAAATTACCAACTTTCTGATTGGATTTAAGTCTCACTCCACAAAATTCATCACATACATGATACAGTTATTGGGATCAAGGTCTGTTGCTAGATAACTCATAAAGCCTATAAAAGAACCTACTACTATTACTCTGCTGGAGAGAGAATTTAAACCATGAAACTAACTTATCTTTATATCCATGGACCATTCTTTTATCTAACCTCTTAGAGAAGGTCTTTTTAAATGATTTTTTTTATTTAAAAAAGTTTTCCCATATTCACTACTGCTTCCCATTCTGCCCTCCTCCCACTCCTCCCCCAGCCTCTCCCAACCCCATTTTCCTATCAATTTCCCAGGGAGGGCAAGGAATCCCAAGGTGTGTCAGTTAGTCTGGCATATCCAGTTGACATAGGATAGAGTCCTTTCCCCCAGTATCAAGACTGCGTAAGGTGTTTTACAGTAGAGAAAGGGTTCCTAGATATCAGTTCAAGTCCCAGAAATAAACTCTGGTCTGACTGCAAGAGGCTCCACAAACTGCCCATGCCCTTCAAATGTCATCTACGTTCAGAGGGTTTGGTTCCTTTCCATGAAGGTCCATCAGATGTCATTTCAGAGTCAGTGAGCTCCTTATAGCTTGGGGCAGCCATCTCTTTGGGTCTTGTCCTCCAGACCCTGATCCCTTTGCTCATATAATTTCTCCTCCCTCTCTTCAGCTGGACTGGGAGCTCCATTTAGAAGGTTATCTTTGAACTAGATATCAATTAACATAGAGGCCTAAATTTACCCCAGGTACAGAGAATAGAAGACTATGGAATGGTCAGCCTTTAGTGAAACATCTCTATCACACTTTCTTCAACCAAAGCATCAAACACCTTTGAAAGAGTGAGTAGAAAAATGATAGAAGGCAGAGGAGGTAGATAATTACAAAGAAACAGTCCTTTCCAGAAACAACAGAACATTTGCACATAAAACTCATCATCATTTTGACAGCAAGCACAAGACTTGTGCAAGCTCAAGCCAGATAAAAAACTCCAGCAAAGGGAGGGAAACTGTTCAATAGTAAAAAAAAAAAAGAGTTAGTTGTTTGACAAAATGTCTAATATAATGTCATATGCTACCACTTAAAATAGTCCATTTTAACAGTTACAAGACAAAGATACACTGGATATTACAGTGGTCTTACTGAAAGTATTTATATGAACTGTTTTATTTGGCCTTCACAACAAAGCTCTGAAATAGGTGTTTTATTACAGTGAATTTGTAGCTTAAAGACATTGGTTCAAAAGGCAAGGTACATGTTCAAAGTTATAAAGGAATATGAGAGGCACTGAATTCCAACCTCTGTATTCTGATGTCAAACCTGAGTGTCCCATAATTACTCTGTAAAGCCACCATAGAATAAGGAGGAAAACATCTGAGTGTGCCAACAGATAAGTAAACCTTTTATGTTGACATAACCACTAAAATGATTGTCTGAATCCAAAGTAAATAATTCACATAAACATGCATAGATGTTGTTTCTGGGTAATTATTTTATTAAATATGTCATTGAAAAAAGATTCACATAGTGTTTAACCAGTTTCATTCCCATACTTCAAAATTAACAGATACACTTTTTACTGAATTGATTTAACCAAAAGTATTATATTTATAGCTGAAATTTGACTTTGAGGAGGAAGTTTAGAAAGTAGGTACTAGAAAGAACTATCTAAAAATTAGATTTTGTTGGAAACAATAATTTTTCAAGAATTCTCCTTAAAGCCCCAGTGACCTCCTTATTCCTCAGGCTGTAGATGAGGGGATTCAGAGCCGGAGTGACCATTGTATAGAAAACAGAGAGGACATTATCTTGTTTGGGGCTGTGGAATTGACTAGGAAGAACATACATGAAAGAAGCACCCCCAAACCACATCCCAACCACAATCAGGTGTGAAGAGCAGGTGACAAGGGCTTTCTTCCTGCCCTCATTTGAAGGCATGTGGAGCACATTGAAAAGGATCCGTACATAAGAGGCCAAGATAACAGCAAGAGGGAGAATCAGCACACAGACACCTGTCAAATAAACCATGAGTTCATATGTGGAGGTGTCTGCACAAGCCAGCTTCAACAATGGAGGGATCTCACAGAACAAGTGTCTAATCTGCCTAGATTTGCAGAAGGGATACTGCATAGTATAGATGGTAAATACTAGCCCCATCAGGGACGCCAGTATCCATGATGTTGCTACCATAAACCAGCAGACATTTGCCCTCATGAAGATCATGTAATTCAGAGGATGAAAAATGGCAACATACCTGTCATAGGCCATAAAGGCCAGAAGAAGGTCCTCAGCACCACCCAGTACCAGTTGTAGAAACATCTGAAGGGCACACCCTCCAAAGGAGATAGTGTTGTCATTGAGCAGAAAATCCATGATAGCTTTGGGAGTGATGACTGAAGTCAGAAGAAGGTCCATGAGAGAGAGCTGTCCAAGTAAGAAGTACATGGGCATATGAAGTCTAACATCCATGATGATGACCAGGAGCAGTAGTCCATTGCTGGTCAGAGCCAGTGTGTAGAGGGCTGTGATAGTGGCACAGAGCAATTCAGGAAAGCCACTGTCATCCAGAATCCCCACCAAGATGAAGCCATTTACCAAGGTGGAGTTCAAGAATTCCATTTTGTATGGTATCTTTAGTTTTCTAAAAACAGACAAGTCAATAAAATTATTAATATAGACCAAGATTTTTGTTAGCACATGGAGACTCCAATAATAATATGCTATCTTTCTCATGTATAAATATTCTTCCTTGTTGATATTCAAATTCATGACTTTTAATTTTATCTTAATTAAACTTCTGAAGATGGGTATTAAAATTACTACTAGGAAGGAAGGATTTAGCTCAAGATTTTAATCTCATAAAGCAGAACACGTAGGTGTTTGAGTACAGCCATACACATATGTATTATTACAGAAACACACAGGATATAACACCACAGCAGAACTCAAGGACAGATGATGTCAGCATTCAGGGAAATACTAGCAAAGGGAACACAAAAATATACTAGTTCATCACTGCTTATAAATATCTTAGTAGAGCACACAACACACTTTTATTACTAAAGCATTGTTCAATGTCATCTTTGCAAAAACTGTTGTACATTTAGTGCAGTGTAAAGTAATGTTTATTTACAACAAAGCAAATGAATATACTTATGGGGTCTGAACATGCTTTTGTCAGTCCTAAAATAGAGCAATTAAAAAGACAATGGAACTCAAAGCAATGGCAAATCTGATATTATACTTTAAGTCTTTATGTTCTGATTTGGACTCTTAATATTGCCATAACATGCTAACAGCCTACACATTTAATTCAATTAGAAACAAACATCTTACCTCAGGTGATGGGAGGATTAGCTGCCTTACCACTTCTGCTCCACATCAGCTGAATGGAGTTGGAAGGTATTCAGTACAAAAGAAGACAGAAGTGGTTTATCCATTTATCCATGCTACCTAATTAGTTTTTTTTTAAGTTGGTTAAGTATGTGTGGGAGGAACTTTTTAATATCAAGTGTTGCCAGGCAGTGATGGCACACACCTTTAATCTCAGCACTCAGGAGTCATAGGTAGGTGGATCTATTTGAGTTAGAAGCCAGCCTGTTGTATATAGTGAGTTCCAGGATAGCCACAGCTGTTACACAGAGAAATCCTGTCTTGAAGAAACTCAATAATAATAATAATAATAATAATAATAACAATAGGTGTCAGGGAGATATTCCCTTTTTCATCTACAGATGTTCTCTGGAGGTAGATGTGGGGGCAGCCAGGTAGCTAACATTCTTTAGGTAGTATCTTATGGATCGAGATGTGTTTCATTCTAACATCCAAGAATGAGTAGAAACTCTTTAACAGGTTGCTTGGAAGGAAATCCTCTAGCTTCATGTCATTTATCCAACTTGCCTTGGATACAAATGTTCATATTTCTTTATTCTTGTTGTCATATCAAATCAAACATCAAAGGTGTATGAAAGAAAGTAGACATTGGAAGAAATGTTCAAAGGGCCTCATCTAAATGTACTCGAAGACAGATTAAGGCTTCTCAACAGCTGAGGCTTTGTTGAGAAGCACATTGCATTGATTTCTAAGCTTGTGTCCCCTTCTCTTCCCTTTTCTATTGCTGTCTTCAGAGAGAATTGCCTCCCACCTGAAATGGCCTCTCCTGGAAGCATTAGTCTGGGAAACAGTAAATTAATGAATCCTCTTGGGTGTGTTTTCTAGCTTGTTTTTCTGAGCTCTCTATATCTGGATCAGCTCTGAGGCCAACAGTTTCTCTCTCAATGAATTCAGGAGCCATCAAGAAAACAAACAAAAAATGGAGCAAACAGTGGAAATACAATAATAGAGGATGTTGTAAAATGACCACAATAAATGATGTACACCTAAACTGAAAAACTCAAAGCAATCCCACTAAAATCAGAAACTAGACAAGGATGTCCTCTCTCCCCTTGTCTATTCAATATAGTTCTCGAAGTTTTAGCTAAAGCAATAAGAGAATGAAAGGAGATTAAGGGAATACAAATTGGGAAAGAAGTGAAACTATCTCTATTTGCAGATGATGTGATTGTATACATATGTGGCACGCAAAATTCTACCAGGGGACTTGTATAGCTGCAAAACACCTTCAGCAACGTAGCAGGATACAAGATTAACTCAAAAAAATCAGTAGCCCTCTTATACACTAAAGGTAAAAGGACTGAAAAAGAAATAAGGGATACAACACCCTTTATAATAGCTGCAAATAGTATTAAATACCTCGGTGTAACTATAACCAAAGGAGTATCAGATTTGTTTGACAAAAATTTTAAATCTCTGAAGAAAGAAATTGGAGAGGATATAAGACCCATTTTCCTGAATAGGTAGGATCAACATAGTAAAAATGGCAATCTTACCAAAAGTAATCTACAGACTCAATGCAATTTCCATCAAAATGACAACACAACTCTTTACAGACCTTGAAAGAATAATACTCAATTTTATTTGAAATAATAGGAAAGCCAGGAATGCCAAAACAATTTTGCTCAACAAAAGAACTTCAAGAGGCATCACCATCGCTGACTTTAAATTATACTTTAGAGCTACAGCAAGAAAAACAGCATGGAACTGGTATGAAAACAGACTTGTAGATCAATGGAATAGAATTGAAGACCCAGACATTAACTCAAAAACCTATGAACACTTGATTTTGACAAAGAGGTAAAAAATATTCAAGGGAAGAGATAGTATCTTTAACAGATGGTGTTGGCATAACTAAATGGTAGTGTGAGAGAAAAATGAAAAGAGATCCAAACCTATCACCCTGCACAAAACTTAAATCCAAGTGGATCAAAGACCTCAACATAAATCCAGCCACTCAGAACTTGATAGAAAAGAAAGTGAGAAATACAATTCTTCGAATTGGCACAGGTAACCACTTCCAAAATATAACACCAGTGGCACAGACACTAAGAACAACAATCAATAAGTGGGACCTCCTGAAGCTTTTCTGTAAAGCCAAGGACACAGTTAATAGGACAAAATGACAGCCTACAGAATGGGAAAAGATTTTTTACCAACCCTTCCAGTGATAGAGGACTGATCTCTGACATATATAGAGAACTGAAGAAACTAGAGCTCCAAACCCTAAATAACCCAATTAAAAATAGGGTTCAGAACTAAAAAGGGAACTCTCAGTAGAAGAATTACAAGTGGTTGAAAGGCACTTGAAAAAGTGCTCAACATCTTTAGCCATCAGAGAAATGCAAATCAAAACAACTTTGAGATACCACCTGACACCTGTCAGATTGGCTAAGATAACTGGGAGGGGCAGGGGGGGCAAGGGAGTTTGAACAATGGGATACATTAATAAAAAAAAGAGACTTTATTCATCATAAAAAGGTAAACAAAGAAGCAAGTTAGAGCACACACACAAACACACACACACACACACACACACACACACACACACACACACAAATACAGATGGCAGCCTATGCTGGAGAAGATGCAAAGCAAGAGAATCACTCCTCCATTGTTGGTGGGAGTATAAATTTGTTCAGCCACTCTGGAATACAGTATGTCAGTTTCTTAGAAAACTGGGAAGCAATCTCCCCAAGGGTCCAGCAATACCATTATTGGGCATATACCTTAAAGACACACACTCACACTCCAAAGGCATTAGCTCAACTATGTTCATAGCAGTATTATTCGTAATAGCAAGAACCTGGAAACAACCTCGATGCCCCTCAACTGAAGTATGGATTGACAAACTGTCGTACATCTACACAATGATGTACTACTTCAGCACTAAAAAAAAAAAAAAAGATAGTCTAAAATTTGCAGGCAAATGGATGGATTTGGAGAATATCCTCCTTAGCATGGTATCACAAACCCAGAAAAATGAGCAAGGGATATACACACTCATTAGTGGACTTTAAATAAAAAGCAAAGAACACTGAAGGTGCAAACCACAACTTGGGATATGAAGAAACTTGAGACTTTCAGGGTGCCCTCTAGAAAGAGAAAATAGAGAAGAAGATCTCCTTAGCTAATTGGGAGTATAAAGGGTTGCAACCAGCAAGATGTGGGAACACATCATGAGAGGAGATGATTAAGTGAGAAGAACAACAAGGAGGCAGAGAAAAAAGAGATAAGGAGATCTTAAAAAAAGGAAGCCAATGTGGGGTTGGAAAAAGATTGAGTGCTGGAGAAACCTCCAAGAACTCACAGGATGCCCTTGGCTAGGTCTCCAACCAATAGTGAATGTGGTGCCTAAACATGACTTCTCCTATAATCAAATGAATAGCCACCCTAAGTGACACCACAGACTTACATCCAACAATGAATAGAGGTAGAGGCAGGGATACATGGCTGAGCACTGGGCTGAGTCCCTGGTACAGCTGATAGCAGGGGAGGAGACTCTACATGAGCAAAGAGATAAGGACTATGAGGAAAATTCCCACAGTGATGGCTGGCTGGAGCTCTGGGAAGCTCAGAGAATTATGAACAGCCACCTGGGAACTATCAGAAAAAGGAATTAGGTCTTCCAAGTATAGGCAGCTGTCCACTGACATGAACAGTATGTGGAGCCTCGGGGCGAGGATTCAGACTGTGTTGCTGTGCACGGACTGGCACCTTGGAGCTCATTCCCTCCAGAGGAACACCTAGCCCAGTCTTGATATTAGGATGAGGACATCGTACTTGCTGGAGTGGATGCTGAGCTAATCCACCTTGGGATGTCTTGTTCTTTCAAAGGAGGGGGTGGAAGGATGGGGAGGAGGGAAGACTGATCAAGAGAGGTTAGGAGGGGGAAGGGAGTTGGTACAAGGAGATACATGGATAAAAAACACTTTGTTACATAAAAATAAAGAAATATAATTTAAAAAAATGAATGTCAGTGAAATTGGGAGCCAGGATTTTAGTAGAGGTTAGAAGTTGGTAGCCAGTTTTGTTAGGTGTTCTGTGTTGTGTGGGCCATTCAAAGAAGGAGGGTCATTCTAGAATTTAATTTTAGGTTCTGCTCTCTGGTATCAAGAAGAAACAATTTCTGAGAAAATAACCCTAAAACTCCATTTAGAGGTATGCTTATTGGCCATATCACACAACAGTTCAGGAGTGCCAATATTATCCAGAATGTGTATTTGTGTATCCAGAAACTGTTATATTTTATTTTTACCCTTGATACAATGACTCTACTAGATTTCCACCATATTGTTGGGATAATAGATATTTATCTAAGCTGTTCAAGAATAGATAGATAGTCTTATATTAATCAGACGAAGAAGAACTTTTTCTCTCCCTCCCTACCAGTTCTTAAATAACTGACACAGAGACTCAATATTAATTATAAATGCTCAGCTGACAGCTCAGGCTTATTACTATTCCTTATACATTTATTTCCTGACTGGTACCAACAACAGCATGTAACAAACCCCCACTTAAATGATTACAAGCATTCATAACCAATATTTGGGAAGTGTAACCATTTCCCTCTAGACTACTTTCTGTTATCTGGGGGCAATGGTATCTTTAGGGGAACCCTGAGAGAATTGGTATAATAATGAAGATCCAGCTGTAGTAGTCCATGATGTTGGCCTCTCAGTCAGCAATCTTGAAGCTATTTTGGATGCAGAATTTTGAGGAGACTGTAACAGAGGCATTTTGAAGTGCTGAATCTCCTGGACCATCTTTTTTTGGTGCTTGGAACCCTTGTTTTGAAAATATATAAATGTTTAAAGGTAACATATAAGTATAGAATATGTAATATATACAAGTAAGTTAAAGATGATTGTTTGTTTCAACAGGTAAAACACATGTTTTGTGTCTTGTACTTCTTCTAGATTTATTTTTTTATATCCATAGTCAGGATTTCAGGGGGTCTTCCTTAATCAACCTGATCCATATCAACTTGGAATAAATCCACAGCTTTTCATTTCCTGTGGAAATAAAAGCATAACCTCTTGCCCATATTAACATATCTTTTGATTTCCATTTTGAAGTTAAAACATTTCAAAAATATATAGGTTGATTTTATTTAGCAGTCATAACTTCATTAGCAATCAGAAAAGTCTAAAGACAACACACTAGCATAAAGAATCTAGACTGTATTTGCCATCTTTACATGGCTTACTATATTTTATATTGCTTTATTCCTTTTTTGAAGGCTTTAATATTTTTAAATTATTGTTTTAATCTCTTTCTTAGTTTAGTACATGATGGTAGTGCATGGCAGCTGATAGCTAGCTCCTCCTGCAGGCAGCAACTGGGAGATACATCTTGGTATTGCAGCTGTCCTGAGATGCAGCAGATGAAAAAGCCAGATTTGGTTCCATTTTGTGTGCTTAAGATATTCTTCTGTAATCTTTATTAGGCATAAGGAAAAATTCTAGACCCATGTTGGAATGGCATATGTAGACAGTCTTTTTTTTCATGCCTACGAATTCTCAAATAACTGGCAGAAATTCAATATAACTTATAAATACTTAAGTGATAGCTGAGGCTTAGTACTATCTCTTACAACTTAAATTAACTCATTTATATTTATCTAGATTCTGTCACTTGGCATTACCTCTCTTTCATATTGCACCTCCTGTTTTCTTTCCATGTCTCCATGATGACTTTTCTGATTCTACTCTACTTCTTCCACACATTGTTTCACACTCACCACCACATGACAGAAAAAAGGGGGTGTAGCCAGCTATCCCTCTCAAAAGGGGGTGTAGCCAGCTATCCCTCTCTTCCACCCTCTGTGCTATGTCACTTGCACCTTTGCCAACAGGGTCAACTATACTGTGCTGTCTAGGCTAGGAGCAGAGCATGCTCTCCCAAGTGCTAAAGCTGGTAAAGGAGAGAGTCAGCTCCCTCATTTGTTGCAGAAGGTGATGGAAAAGGGTTAAGGGTGGCATCTCCTCCTCTGCCCACACTGCTGCATGACAGAGGAGTAATGGATACAGCTCTCCCCCCCACACACAGCTTCAGGGCAGTTTGTCCACACCTCTGCCCATAGGGATGGCTTTATTGTGCTTCCTAAGTGAGGTTCAGAGATTGCTTTCCTGAATGTTGCAGCTGGTGGGGGACAGTGGTAGCTCTCCTGCTTATATGACCTCAGGCCAGCTCTCTCATCTACATCATGTATTGATGAGAGTGGGTGGCATCTCTCCCCCACCTAGGTCACCATATGGCAGATGAGGGGTGAGGCTAGGTCTCCCATGCTCATGTTCTTGGAATTGGCTCACCTGTGCCCTTGTCAAAATGCTCAACTCCATTTTCCTGCATAGATGAGGTTTCAAGTGGTACTAGATTTGCCCCTCTCATGCCCTCAGGGCTGGCTCAAACATGCCCTTGTCTCCAGTGTCAACTCTACTGAAAAGACTTTGTGGGGTGAAGGGCTTATTCTCCCAAGTGTTGGTGAGGGTTTGGGTCAGGTCCCCCAACCACTGCAGGTGGTAAGGGGTGATGGGAGAGGAGATCTTTCCCTCATCCATGCCACCGCTTGGCATATTGAGAGTGGAATGACCTGCTTTACCATTCTCAGGCCTTCAGGACCAGTTTACCCATGCTCACTGAGAACAGGGTCTATTGTGCTTCCTGGGTGAGGAGTAGCATTGTCTCTCCTGAAAGTTTCAGTTAATGAAGGGCAGAACCAATTCTCCCTAATGTTGCAGTTAGGGTGGGGCCAATTCTGTACAACACTATCGTCTCTGCCTTTGGTGGTGTCAGGAACCACAGACATCAACAGAGACTGAGGCTGTATCAGAGACATGAATCCAGACAGAAGCAGAAGCCCAGACATCACCATGGCCCTGGGTGGCTTCATTGCCACTTCATCTCTTTCGCCTCTTCAGATATGCTTGTCCACAGGACAAGAACCATTCGTCTTTCTCTCCCATAGCACACCATACATTTTCTCACCATAGTAGTGCCCATTTGTGTGGCACCACAAGGGAGCTTAGGACAGATCATCTTAGACCTATGTGTATATCTCCTGTCCTGCTTAGACTATCATGGTGCTAGGCAGAATCATGCTTTCTCACCAAAAATACATTGTAATAGTACCCAAACACGCAGCCAGTGGCAGGTTGGTGCGGAGATGTGGCTAGCTCCACAGGGTGTGAGGCAGGTGTGTTACAGGAGTCATCTCCAGAGTCTGGGTTCAGAAATTAAATCTTGATGGTTGCCTTGTAGGCACTCATTGCAGAAACAATGGGGTAGAGAGAAATTAACATGGATGTTGTACCTATATTTCAACTCAAAAAGTTCTAAAAAAAATGTGATCTCAGGCAGGTAACTGAATTCCATTGCAATCTGCTTCTTTCATTTCAAAACTGAGGTTTTTTTGTACCTACAATAGTGTTGTGTTACATAAAAACAATTTTACGTCACAGTGCCTAGTGTATACTTAGCAATACAAAATAATTGGTGCCTGGTACTTCCTCCTATTGGTCTTATTGGGCATCATTTTGGCATTTACTCATCTTTAGCTGGGATTGACTTGGAGAAAATGTCATCACAGACTAATAAAGGCAAATAATGTTCCTACAGCTGATTCCAAAGACTGTCTTTGAGATTTTTATTCAAAGACTCTGGGCTGTCATATTCTGTTGATAAAGAAGCATTAATGTGTATGTTTCCATTGATAAAGGCTTACATGTATCTGTTGTAAGATAAACACCAGCAGTATAGTGATAAATAAAACAAAGAAGAGTCCTACTGTCCTGGAATTTAACCAATATAAAATAAATATTGATCTTATTTCAGATAGTCACAGAGGCAATGAGAATGATACAGTGAGTGAAAAAAGAATGTGCAATTGATTTTAATATTAATTTATATAATTCTATGCATGAGAAATTTCCCAAGAAAAATATTTGTTACACCTAAGAGACTGACACATTTTATTAATATGAACACATAAACAAACACACAAAAAATCATTATATATTTAATACCAATAATATAATCAATTACAGTACAAAACATTTAAGTGATATCATATACTACAGCTTACTATTTCCAGGGTAATTGTGTCTTAGAACTGTTAAAATTAGTGATGAATTATTACATTCCAGTTGTCTCACTGAAAGTATACATGTGTGTTGTCTTAGTCTTCATAACAATGCTTTAACATTGGTATTTTTAATGAGAATTAATAGTTTTCAGACCTTGGTCAGAAAGGCTACCATATTTAAAGTTAAAGAAGAAAATAAGATGCACAGATTTTCAATCTTTGTATTCTGTCATTAGACCTGAGTCTTTCCACCGTTACTCTATAAGGCTACCATACCTACAATAAGAAGTAACATATCACTGTATGCCAACAAGTGAAGCAAACTTCTGCAATGAACACATCAACTGGATAAAATGAGTGGCTGCAATAAAAATGGATACTCACTCAATGCATATAATCATCTCTGGGATTTTTCAGGAACACTGATTATTTCTAGTACACTGACTTCTATTGATTTTAGAAATAAATTTTTACTTATTTTATCTACTACATTAAATGTACAATGTTGTCTGAGTTAATGTTGTTCTGTGTTATATTTCAAATATGTATCCATTTGATTAAAATTAGATTACATACTTATCCTCTCAATTATTTATTAGTAATTAGTGATAAAACTTTCAAATTCCTGTCTTTTGTTTTTTTAAAAAACATTTTGTGTTTTTTATATGTATCATCACTCTGCAGTGGAACATCACATTTCTTCTACCTTACTGTAATTATGATCAATACTTCTCTGTTTCTGTCATTCACCACCAACTTGCCCCACAATCTGGTAAGAATTTTTATATTTTAAATTTGATGATAACAACTCAAAAATAACTTCATTTAGTCCTATAAATAAAATAGTTATCAGAGTACCTTTGAGTTAAAAAGGAACATAAAACAATTATCAAGTTTTCATACATGCAACATGACCTTCCATAGTATAGAATATTAAATTAGCAAGAAAATAAATTACACTGTTCTTTATGACATTCTTCAAATTTTATCTTATTTTTCTTCATTTTAATTATTTTATTATTTATGTTTTTAATTGAATTACAAGATATTTTGTTTCCATGTAGTTTTTCTCATATGTTTCATCTTCCCAGCCTTCCCATGACCCCACCCTCTCTCTGCTTGAATCTTCTTCCTTTCAACACCTAACTCCCTACTTTCATACACTATGTTGTCCAACCCTCATTCTTAATATTTATTTCCCAATGCCCCCTTTCCAATTTCCTAGATCTACAAATAACTCTAGATTAAACACATGAACTGAGCTAAGATTAACATATAAGAGAGAAAATATAGTTTTTTTAAATCTTTTTTTCTAGCTTGAACACATGAACTGAGCTAGGATTCACACATAAGAGAGAATACATAGTCTTTTTGTCTACTGGGTTATGTCACTTGCTTTAATTTCTTTTTGTGGTTCCATCAATTTAACTGCAACTTATATTATTTTATTTTCTTTGTAGCTGAACAAAATTCTGTGGTGTGTATGTACCAAGTTTCCATTATCTATTAATCAATTAATGGGTATCTACAGTGATTCCATTTTCTAGTTATTGCTAATAGAACAGCAACAAACATAAAATTTCAATAGTCTTTATGATACGAAATAGAGTCCACTAGGCATATGTCAAGAAGCATATAACTGGGTCATATGTTATTTTTATGTCTAGTTTTTACAGAAATATCTAGATTGATTTCCATAGAAGCTATGTTCATTGACAATTTCTATCTCACTATATAAGTGTTCCTCACTCCATATCCATGGGAGCACTTGTTGCTATTTATTTCTCAAATATGGTAATCCTAATTACACGTTTAACTGTTACAAAATTACAGAAATCATGCTTATTTATGAGTAACCAGGTGATGCTTCTATACAAGTAAATATTGTGTAAATTTAAGTCAGATACACATATCGGGCACCTGGACCATAGACTGTGTTTTAGATATTTCAAGATATATTACACAAACTGGAGAGGAACTGGTTTATTCATTTTATGAGATTGTATGTCCCATAGGATAGAAGTGTAAAAGTTTAATTAAGTTCCCATAACTGAAAATAAAATGAAGAAGTAAAAAAAGCATAACATTCTCTCTCTCTCTGCCATAGATGTCATCTGTCAGATAATGCAAAAGGCTGATGCTAATTGAACATTCAACAATCTCTAACATTTTAGCAAAAATGTTTACAAAATTCAGAAAATCTTCCATTGATGTCTGAGTCACATGTGAAGACATCTGATTCTTGTTTATTATCATTACTGTTCAGTTTCTTTAAAAGTCAAGTCTAGTTTTCCAATGTAAAATTAGTTTAGAGAATGTAGGTAGCATTAGCACCTTGACATGAGCCTAGTCTTTATGTTTATATTTGTCAAAACACCATGTTCCCTAATATTTTTTTTAAGATTTATTTATTTATTATGCATACAGTTTTACAGAAGAGGGCACCAGACCTCATCATAGATGGTTGTGAGCCACCATGTGGTTTTGCTGGGAATTGAACTCAGGTCCTCTGGAAGAACAGCCATCTCTCCAGCCCCCCCTAATATATCTTGAAAAGAAGATTCACAGAGCATATTTCTCTACCAAAAGACATACCATTTACTCTGGGATTTACTCAGGTTAGTCCATTCACACTTGAAATCTGACTTTGTAGAAAAAAATGTTTGTTTACTACTAGGATTGCTTAGAGATTAGCCTGTGCTGACAATCGTTTTCCTAGGACTCTTTTCAAAGCCCCAGTGACCTCCTTATTCCTCAGACTGTAGATGAGGGGATTTAGAGCCGGAGTGACAATTGTGTAGAAAACTGAGCTAATATTGTCTTGTTTGGGGCTGTGGAAGGGACTAGGCAGGACATACATAAAGGAAGCACCCCCATACCACATTCCAACCACAGTTAGGTGGGAAGAGCAGGTGACAAGGGCTTTCTTTCTGCCCTCATTTGAGGGCATATTAAGAACAGTGAAGAGAATTAGCGAATAGGAGGTCAGGATGGCAGCAAGAGGGAGGATTAGCACTGTTACACCCATCAAATAAACCATGAGTTCATATCTGGAGGTATCTGCACAAGCCAGCTTTAGCAGTGGAGGAATCTCACAGAACAGGTGGTTGATCTGCCGAGATTTGCAAAAGGAATATTGCATTGTGTAGATGCTATATCCTAAAGCACTAATGGATGCCAGGATCCATGATGTGGCTATCATGAGCCAGCAGACTTTGTGACTCATTAAGATTGTGTAGTTCAGAGGTTGACAAATGGCCACATACCTGTCATAGGCCATGAAGGCAAGAAGGAGGTCCTCTGCACTTCCCAGTGCCAGTTCTAGGAACATCTGAAGGGCACATCCCCCAAAGGAGATTGTATTGTCTTTGAGTAAAAAATCAATGACAGCTTTGGGAGTGATAACTGATGTGAGGAGAAGGTCCATGAGAGATAGCTGTCCAAGTAGGAGATACATAGGCACATGGAGTCGGGCATCCATGGTGATGACTAGGAGCAGCAGTCCATTGCTGGTCAGGGCCAAAAAGTACAGGGATGTAATTGCAGCACAGAGCAGTTCAGGAGAGCGACTGTCATCCAGAATACCCACCAAGATGAAGCCACTTCCCAAGGTAGAGTTCCAGAGTTCCATTCTGTGTAATCTCCTTAGCTGATTAGAAACAGATTGCTCAATGAGCTAGTGCTAATATGAGCCCTAATTTTGTGACATTAGAAGCCCCTTAGGGGTCAAACATGACATTATATAAAATACCTTTTATAGTAATGAATAGCTTTCTTTCTTGGTTTGCAAATTTTTCCTTCCATTTTAATTTATATCTTTGGAGAATTTTATAAGAGTCTTATATTTTCTTCTACTGTATCTCCTCTTCCAACTTCTTCCATGCCTCTCACTCCCTCTCAAATTCATGACCTCTTATTCTTTAACTGTTATGTTACATATGTATTTGTGTGTGTATTGTGCGCATGCCCATGTTCAAGCACGCATATTTACTAAGTCTATTTAATTGATTTAGTGTTGGTCATATGTACATGTTTTTAAGGCTCAGTTTTTTACATCTTATTAGTACCTATTTGTTTGTAGATAATGACATTGGGGATTACATTTTTCCACAGTAGTTATCTTTCTTGTCCAGTCTGAACATTCCTCACAATTCTCAGAAATGAGTCCTAACTCTAAAATTATATGGTATTATGTTTAAGAAAGTATTCCCATTAGAATGAAAACTTTGAATATTATTGGAACATCATTGTTTTTATCAAATTATTATATGGCTGTAAAGACACAGAAACACAACATGTTAAATCCTTCTAAAGAAAACTTGTCTGGAATTTTCTTGTAAGAAATGACTAAAAAAAACAATTAAAGAATAGCTATTTTGTATTGCACTCTAGACCAATAATTCTATCTCAACACAGCTTTTGACTGTGATGTTCCAATTTCTCTCCTGCAATAACTTTTCCAGGTAGAGAAAGAGATAAGGAGGGCCATCTCTGTTTGAAAAAATTCTATTGGTGCATGGTCCCCAATCTTATGGTAAAGCCAACAGAATCAGTTTTCTAAGATCAATAAGAGCCAGTAATCTGTCTGGAACAGCATCACTAAAGACAATTCAGAGCATATAGTTGTGAAATTGAAACATTCTTATTCAGATCACTCAGCCATGTTTTGGCATACATATATTAACATTTTATTAGTCTCTATTGGTTTTGTGGGCTACTAGTATCTTATCACTTAAAACATGGAAGAACAATAGAGCTGAAAGACCCAAGGTATCTGAGAAAGTAGTTCAAGTTCTTAGGGTTGGCTTTGTAGTCTTTTTTTTTTTTTTGATTAACAATACTTAAATGCTACACATTTCAATAAAATAAAACAAATTCTTACCTTGAGAAGCCCAGTTGCTTGATCACCCCACTACACTTTGATACAACTTGAAGAGAGAAGATGCACTTTGTAATAACAATACTTAGGTTATTTGTGTTGCTATTAGTAAAGTATGTCCAAGTTCATTCAATACTGGGTGACAGCACTGTTAGAGTCTTTCATCTCACCTATAGATATGCTGTAGATGTGGCAGTGGGTACAGACAAAGAACTTTGGATGACATTGTAGGGAGCAAAAAGATGATTTTCCTGTTCACATACCTGAGAATTTGTAGAAACTACTTTCTCATAACAGGGAGTGTCTAAAACTTTGTGTTAAGTTTTAGATTGTCTTTGGGTATAGATGCTCAAATTTCTTTATACATGATATCGTCTGGGAACACAGATCAAAGCTGCATGAAAAAAGTAGTAGTTTGAAGAGATGTCCAACGGATGCTGTTGTGTCCCACTTTGATGTACATGGAGCCAGAATAAACTAGTGGTTTGTCAGGAAAGACTCTGCTTTGCCTTTTGAGACCATGACTTTTTCTTTTCTTTCTCCTATGAATATTCCCAAAGGGACTTATCTCCCAGAAGAAATTCCCTTCCCCTTGAAATTATGGTCTAGAAAAGAAAAGTTAATGAATACTCTTGAGGTTGTTTCTTGGCTTTCCTTTCAGAAATTCTTCTGTCAGAATATTAGCTCTGAGGCCCTTCTCTCACCTTGAATATAGATCTAACTTTCTTAACTTTCCACAGAAATTATCATATACTCACATAATGTTTGTACAACCATTAAAACTGTAGGTAAACCATGCCAAGCACGTTGTTATAGTTCGCAGGGTTAACATTATCTAATACTAATGATACCTTTTCTTCACCAGTGGAATTAACAGTAACTTTCAGAATTGTGAAAGCCAGGTAGCACTTATAAAATTTCAGATGAGAACCAGCTTGATTTTTTTCATGTTCTATCATTCAAATATGTGGTGCCTATAGTAATAGGATTTTACTATCAAGTTCTTGAAGGTTATCAATAGCATGATAACAGCCTTAATATTGGTAGACCCAAGCAACAAGGAACTCTTAAAAGGTAGCCCATTCCTTAAACTGGTGTTTTTATTTGATAGTCTACATTGTTTGAAAGGGCTGTGATGCCATTATATGGTGACTCTAAACTTTTTCATGTGCTTGCTGTGCATGTTTTGAGAAGCTTCTGCAGTAGTTTCCATTTGTCTTTTTCAAAAAGTCTATGGGGGTTAATTATCACTGTGCCTGCTCCCTCCTTCACTCTGCACTCCTACCCCTGACTACTTAGCTCTTCTTACTCTATTATTCCCTATTCATGCTTTACACTACCTGTGTTCTGACTCTCATCTCTTAAAAGCTCCCTCCCAATATCCTTTTCCAGTTGCCTAGACTCCAGGGTACTCTGCTTTATACACATACCCAAAGATTTAAAGTTAACATCCACAAACAAGAAAAACAAGCAGCAGGTTTTTTTCTAGGTCTTGGTTACCTGCTTCAAAGCAAAAATAGACCTGGATCAACAGAGATTCTGTAGTAGAATGCAGTGTCCTAGGTAGTGCCCAACAGTGGTTTAGTTGGATTGTGAAATAGATATACTGTCAGTTTTTTGAAGAACCCACACCCTGAATTCCACTGTGGATTCACCAGTTTGAACTCTTAACAGCAGTGATCAATTTCTATGCAACATTTGTAATTTGGTTTTTTTTTATATTGGCCATTATAAATGATTAAGATGAAATCACAAGATAATTTTTTCAGTATATAACACTGTATTGTATTTTGTAAGTAGTCAAAAGAATAGATTTTAAATATTCTCTTAGAAAAGCAAGCATATACAGAGGGATGGACATCTCTCTGAACAGCGTGACCCTGCACTGTCAGGAGTCAGCTGGCTTCAGATAGTGAGGATCCCAGGTCCAGAGCAGAGTTGGAGCATGACTCTGTGGTGCCCAAGGCAATGTGGGTGTCAGGAGGCTTCAGACTGCAAGGATCCCGTGGCCTGACCAGAGTAAGAAATTGTGGGTGTCCAGAGCAGACAGGAGACACACAACCCCTGTAGCTACAACGAACTAAGATTCCACTAAGACCTGACTAAGAGTGAATCAAGGAAGCAATGGGCAGATGTCAGTTCAAGAATACATAAACAATATAAAGAACAACAAGGCACCACCAGAAGAAGATGATGGCTCTACAACACCAAGACCTAAACAGAGCAATGAACAGGAAACAACAATACAGACACCTTTATGAAGATTATAGAAGCATTAAAAGAGGATATGAAAAAGTCCCCTAAAGAAACAGAAGAAAAAACAAATAAAATAATTGGAAGAGATGAACAAATCCTTGAAAGAAAACCAAGAAGGAGAAATACAACAAATTAAAGAACCATCCCAGGAACTAAAAATTGAAATAAGAACAATAAAGAAGGTACAAAACAAAGCAAAGGATGAAATAGAGAATCTGAAGAAATTATCTGACTTTCTATACCTCAGTTTTAAACCATTCTACCACCAATAGTCCCATTTCTACTTTTATATCCCCTAAATTCTCCTATCATCTATCTTTTAAGCTCCTCCTCACTATAATATCCTATGTAAATTTCCATTGCTTCTATAGATTCAAATCAGGTTAAACATATAAAACTAAATACTCAAAGTTAAGATCTACATGTGATCAAGGACATGTGACACTTGTCTTTCCATGTATGAGTTATCATAGTCAATGTTACTTTGTGAGTTGCATCAGTTTTTCTGCCAATTTCATAACTTCATTTCTTCTTCTAGCAATGATTCCATTCCTAGCTGTTATGAACAGAGCAGAAATAAACATGGGTAAACATGTATCTCTACAGCATGATACAGATTCTTTTCAGTATATTCCTAGGAGACGTATGGTTAGGACATGTAGTAATTTGAATTTAGGTTTTTGAGAAACCTCTAGATGGATTTCCAAAGGTAAATTTCTAGCTCACACTCCTGATTAACAGTGTGCATGTTAACTTACCCACATCCATACCAGAATCAGATGCCATTTACATTTTTATATTGGTATTTTGACTAGGGTTTTAATTGCTTTTAAAAAAGCCTTTAAAAGAGAAGCATCTATTTTGGGTAACATTGGCTATTTTGACACATATTTAGATTGTATGTTGTTTAAAATAAATATACCAAGCATATTAACCTTTTAAAGTAGTTAAGATATTTAAAAATGTAATTAAAAATATATAAACCATTATTTTTCTGAGTTTTAATATATTATTAGCAAGTTAGAAGTGAAACACCATTTTAGTACCAATCACTTCAAGATGAAAAAAAAATAAGAAAAGGAAGGAGAAAAAAGAGGAGGAGGAGGCCAAAGAAAAGAGGAAGGATGAGGAGGAGGAGGAGGAGGAGAGGGAAAATACAAGAAAGGTGCAAATTATATTATGCTACAAACATACACACAGGTTGGGGGAATGAATGTAAAGAAGCAATCTTTCAAGCCATCCACCTAATACCTAATGCTGATGCTTCCATGATGATGAAAAGTGAACATGCTGCAGATCTCTGTCAACTAGGCATTAGACAAAACTATGTGTTGATTGGTTAATTGATACCTTACCGAGTAGTGGATTTAAAATTTATGCTCAAAAATATTCTCCCATTGATATCTAGGAAACTCATTTAAGATTACCTTCTCTGTTTTTCAGATTTGGGATGGATATAGGACCTAAGTGGTCTTGTCTTAGTAATGTCTTTTACACCCTCAGGAACAGGTGCATGAATAAACAAAGACTAACTTTTAAAGATAAATCATATTTTTTATTATGAATAAAGTCTCATTTTTCCATGTATCCCCTTGTTCAAACTCGCCCCCCTCTTGCCCCTCCCATTCATTCTCTCTTCTCCCCACCATAATTTTAAACAGTGTGAACCTCTTCTTGTAAAGAGCCATGTGAAGACTCAAAGAACTTTTATCAAGGACACTTATAGCTCCTGCTTCTCTAGCAAAAGACATCTTTTTTTACTGCCATGGTTTCACTGGAAGAATTTCATGTACAGCTGAAATCTGCTGATGTTGAGAAAGAATTAAGTCTAGAAGACATCTACTATCAGGAGCCTCTAGAAACTAGACTTGTGTTGGAAGGAACCACTTTCCCAGGACTCTCCTCAAGGCTCCAGTGACCTCTTTATTCCTCATGCTATAGATTAGAGGGTTCAAAGTTGGGGTGACAACAGTGTAAAAAACAGAGAGGATGTTTTCTTGTTTGGGACTGAGGTAGGAACTGGGTAGGACATACATAACCGTGAGCGCCCCATAGTAAAGCCCAACCACTATCAGGTGGGAAGTACAGGTGACAAGGGCTTTCTTCCTGCCCTCATTTGAGGGCTTTTTGAGCACTGTAAAAAGAATTAGTGAGTAGGAGGCCAGGATGGCAGCAAGAGGGGGAATCAGAAAGGACACACCCATTACATAAACCATGAGTTCATATGTGGATGTGTCTTCACAGGCCAGCTTCAGCAATGGAGGGATCTCACAAAATAGGTCTCTAATCTTCCGGGATTTGCAGAAGGGATATTGCATGGTGTGAATGGTATATCCCAGAGCACTGAGGAATCCCAGAATCCATGATGTAGCTACTCCAAGCCAGCAGATGCTTGGCCTCATAAAGATTATATAGTTCAAAGGATGGCAAATGGCAACATACCTGTCATAGGCCATGAAGGCCAGAAGGAGGTCTTCTGCACCACCTAATGTCAGTGCCAAGAACATCTGAAGGGCACAACCTCCTAAAGATATAGTGTTGTCTTTGAGCAGAAAATCCATGACAGCCTTGGGAATAATAATTGATGTGAGAAAGAAGTCTATGAGAGAGAGCTGCCCAAGCAAAAGGTACATAGGTACATGGAGTTGTCCATCCACAGTGATCACCAGAAGCAGCAGTCCATTGCTGGTCAAAGCCAATATGTACAGGACTGTGATCATGGCACAAAGCAGTTCAGGAGAGCCACTGTCATCTAGAATCCCCACCAAGATGAAGGAACCTCCCAAGGTAAAGTTCCAGGGCTCCATTTTGTGTCATTTCTTTAGCTGCCAAAATGAAATGATTCAATTCAGTTTTGTTAATCAGAGTCTTGGTTTTGTAATATCAGAGTCTACTTAGGATGCCCAACATGACTCTAGTAAGACGATTTTTTCCCACTATAAGTTGTTTTGCTTCTTGGTTTCCAAATTTTTAATTGGTAATTCTATCATCAAGAAAGATTTATCTAAGTGGAAATCACATACCACAGTAATAATTTAAAAATAGGTTGTATCCTGATGAAAATATCATACAAGATAGTAAACCTAAAGAATTATCTTTCTGGGAAAACCAAGCTATATTTTTGTTAAGAATAATCAAATACCGCAGGATTCCTTCAACATAAATTTGGTTAGTACTTTTAATATTCCAGTTTGCTTTCTGAATAGATATATGAATTTAATTTAATTTAAATATGAAATTCTCAGTTGATGTGACTTCAATAAATTATTTCCATTGCTCATCCACTTATCTTTTTTTTTTTTTCCCAAGATAGAGTTTCTCTGTGTAGCCCCAGCTATCCTGGAACTCACTCTGTAGACCAACTCTGCCTCAAACTCACAGATATATGCTTGTCTCTCCCTCCTGAGTGCTGAGATTAGAGGCATAAGGCACTACTTCTCAGCTTGTATGTTCGTAAACAAGGTCCTTCTATGTAGATCACCAAGAACCTTTTGCCTCAACATTCGCAGTGCTAGCATTTTGAGTATTCACCAAAATTCCAGCTTATTTTTTACATTTGTAAGTAAGCATTTGTTCTTAAGAAATCTCACTGTAAGAACTTAAGGTTGTTCATATTAATTACCTTTAAAAGATCTATATTCTCATATTCTGTATGATCCTGTAAGAGGATTACTGCCTAAAGCTAGGAAAAATTAAGTTTGAGAAAGATTTGGAGGCTTATAGTTAAACCTTTAGGATCAATGTGAATGATTTTATTTTTTTATCATTTTAACAGATTACTATCCAGGGTGTGCCTTCAAAGACATACAAATAAAATATTTCTGCTATTCATATAAAAATTGGTCTATTTATGCTTAGGAGATTTGACAAAATTCCACAAAGGAACAGGGACTGTGTGATATTATCTGCTCAAATAATCCTATCCTAATACAGCCATTGATCCTAATGCCTGTGCTCCCTCCTGTAAATACAGACCATTTGCATTAGATAGAAGGGGAACTGGGACATGGGAGCATCCTTTATGTGAAGCTGCTATTGGAGCATGATGTCAACAGCCATGAAGAAGCCAAAAAAGTAAGGCATCTAAGACTGACAGAAACCTTGCTGTGAATCATGAAACTGGACAAATAAAGCCAACTCAGAAAATGAAGTTAAAATAAATGTGAAAGTAAAACATTTTGTGTAAGTCATGTAGCCACATCTTTGTTACAAGAATGTGGAACAGGTAATCTCATTAGTTCAGGTGGTCCTTTATTTATCTATCTGATAAATATTATCAGAAACCAGAGACATCCATGGGTTCAGAAGGCCTGGACTGAGATTCCTACCAGGAGGAGTTACTCAGGTCTAAACTATTACATAGAATCTATTAGTCATCATGATACTCATTTTAAATTCAAAAAATCAAAAGTAGATGGATTCAATGCACTAGAAATCTGACAGATGTCAGTTTAAGACTGGTATTTCTCTAGACTCTGATTATTGACCCAAAAATTCCTAAAAGCTACTTATGTCATTAAAGGAGATAAAAAATCCCTTACCTTAGGTGGTGAGAATCATAGCTACCTGCACCTGGCTTTACACTGGACTGTTGGGCAAAGAAGAGTGCTTCATTACAAACAGCAAGGCCAGGTGTGGTTTCCTTCAGCAGCTTTTGATTTGTTTAAAGTTTGCTAAGTTGGTACAATATATTAGGAACCTATCCAATGTCAAGTGTTGGTTCCTTTCATCTGCAGACATAACTGGAAATGGCTATGGGGACAACCAAGCAATTCACAGTTTTTGGTCAGTGTTTGATGCTGCAAGGAAAAAAGAATGTCATTTGTCTTTTCACACATGAGCAGAAGTACTAGAAACTATTGGCCTGGCAGCTTGCATAGCCTCGCTAGCTTCCAGTCAGGCTTCAGATGTCTTGTGTGTCACACTAAGGCTGCCCAGTTTCTGTTGCTGTGTGGTAGCCAATAGTTGCAGGAAGAACTTGATTTGATACTCAGAGGGCACTGTCTTGTACATTAAACATCCCTGGGCCAAAAGTATATGAGAACTTTGTCTTCTCTCCTCAAGTTCTCCTTTTTTCATTTTTCTATGCATATTTAGATGAATTTATATATTATCTCAAATGACCTCCTTAAAATGTTTATCTTGGAAACAGGAAAGCTAATGAGTCCTCTTGGGAGTGTTTTCAGGCTTGCCTTTCCAGAGGCCTTTTGTCACGAGATGAGTTCTGAGGCTTTAGGTTGTTCCTGTTGAATGTAGGACCCAAGTTCCTTTGCCTCCACACTGAGTTTCTATGTGATTCTAAACAAAGACAAAATATAATTGAATAAACAAGTCTTCAAATATGCTTAGAGATTGACTGGGCTGGGTGAAGGCATACACAGGCCCTGCTGTTGCCATTTGGCTTAGGTCAGTGAAAGACACCCATTGACCAGCCTGGGGTTTCTACATTCCTGGCAGACTGAAGGCATCCACAGATACAATTAGTGCTGATAGGTCCCATTAGGATGAGAACACATATGGTGTAGAAAAGGGAGAGAAAGTGGCAGAATGGTTTCTGTTTGTGGATAGAGGCAGAACTAAAATGATGAAAATGGCTAATACAGAGCCAGTTTGACATCTGGGCCTGGGCTGTTGCAACAGTCCATATCTGAGTCTGTGGTCCTACCATAATCAGGGTCTATGCTGACATGCACAATCCATGTTGCCACCAAAGACCACTAAGATCCCTTTGTTCTGGGCCACCACATGTTGGTGTCCAAGGGCCTTACCATTACTGGGGCCATGCCAAACTGAGTGGCCTGTGCTGCCACCCAGTTCCATGGTGTCATTCAGGCCCCAGATGCTGATGAGAGCCATATCTGTGTCTATTGCTCTATAGCAGCCAGTATCTGAGTTAATGTTCATTCCTCTAGTTATCACTGAGAGCTGTTCAGATGTCCAGGGACTGGTCACTTAACTGAGACAATGCTGATATCTTGGAGCCCCGCTGCCACTGGGGCCATACTGATCTGAGTATCCTGTGCTGACACAGGGACCATGATAATTCCTGGGCCTGATATGCTGCCAAGGGCCATGTCTGAGTCTTGTTCCTGTTGTAGCTGTGGTCTGTGTTGATACTCATGAACAGTGTTACCCCATGGAATCATAGAAATCATGCATGTTGAAGTCCAAGAGCCTTGCTGTGACAGCCCTGCTCGTTACTTGCCCTGGAATTAGTGGCACTGGCCCTCAGTGGACACTGCAGTGGGTAGACTGGTCCTGCCTCATATGAGAGAGCTGGCTCCTGTACTCAGGAGATATAGCCCTACTTCTCACCATGGACATTGGAAAATTGTCTCTGATGGCATGGGTCTAGGAGAGCTGGTTACCTGAGAGGGCAGTCCCAGTGGCTGGGATTGACCATTTCAGCTATCACTCAGATCTAAATCATGGGCATTAACTTGGCCCACCCTAACTTGTATCTGTCTATGACCTGCTGGAGCATCTGAAGGAACTGGTCCTGTGGAAGAATAACTACAAGATCTCCATGACTCAGGGCAACATTAGGATATCTCAGAGTAGTGTTGGTGATCACCCAGTGATGATGGTATGCCACATGCTTTGAACCAGACCAATGAACCATTTTAATGAACATTTGCAGGTGGGGCTGATTGAACAAAAGGGTATACTATGTGTCACATGAAGCTTCTTTCAATGTCACTAGGACAAATGAAGAGGTATTGAAAACATGGGAAAGACAGAGGAGAGAGGTGGATTCTTTTTTAAAAAAAATATTTTAGGGGGTGAGTTATTTTAGGGGGCATTGCAGGAGTGAGAATAGATATGGAGGACCTGGGAGGTGAGTGGGATTGGGGTAGATGATGTGAAATTCCCAAAGAATCATTGAAGAATTGTTATAAAAATACTTAGAAAATAAAACTATCTACTTTGGAGTGGGTAGGGATGGAATTATATAGATGCATATACATTTCTTCCAAAACATCTTTAAATCGTCAATCCTACACAACTGTAAACCCTACAAGCAATAAAAATGACCACCCTGGCAAGATATGACCAGTATTGCAACGACTGAAGGAATGTCTTTGGAGTAATCACCTATTTTCTGATTGGATTTAATGCCTAATCCACAAGTTGAATTCAGTATCTGCCATGAACCTATGGCCAAATTGGTCATAGGCCCTAGGGAATAACCTATTACTCTCACTCTACTAAATGAGCAGCCTATTAAACCAACTCTTAATGACTTGTCACTATACACTCAGAATTTTATTAGAGAAGTTTCTATTTGTAGATGATAACAATTAATACAGAGACTACAAATGGTCAAGGTATAAAGAATCAGAGACTGCAAAATGATCATATCACATATTTCCCTCCAAGGTTCTGGGATCCTTCTGGAGGAGAGTGTAGAAAGAGTGTGTAAGAGCCAGAGCCAGTGGATCACTACAAGAAAATGATGTTTTCTGAAAGTAAAAAAGAAATAATACATGTGGGTTTAGAGCAGTTGAGACAACATTACAAGACTTTCTCAAGCTGAATCCAGACAAAACCCAAACACGGGAAGATGAGGTAGACATGAAGTCCCATTCTTAGGTGTGGATCTATTAGCAATTGATATCTGCTTAGAAAAATAGAATCATCTTGCTTTAAGGGAGTGACCACTAGTGAGTTAGCCATGCTTCAGAGTAAAGCCATACATTCAAGAGTTTATGGGAAACATCAACTATATTTTATGGATTAAAGAAAGACAAAGGAAAGAAGGGAGTAAGCAAGGAAAAGAATGATAATTCAAAATTGATTAAAAAATCAGGAGGGCTAGATCTATTAGGCATGGAAAGAAAGAGAATATTATCAAGATACATTATTCAAAATTATTAAAAATTAATCAAAATAAGAAAAAATAAAAATATTTTAACTTTTGAGAACAATGACATGCATATCTTCAATTTCTTCCCTTCAGATCTTCATATATTCCTTGAGTAATCTTAATTTATAATCCTTTAAAACCAATTAGTGCTGCCCATAAATGTATGGGTATATGGCCATCTAATGAACATGAGAGGTCTACCAGTTGTCATATCTTCAAAGACTGCTTCTCCTACTCCTATCAGGTATCAAGTGCTAAGAAACTCCTTAGTTAGAGGTAGGGCCCTAAGAATTTACTTTTCTTCTAGGCTTGATTTTGGTGGACTGATAGTTTGCAATTTTTTCAAGAAACTAGTTTCTCCAAGTTTATAATTTTTCATAATAGTACTACTAGATTCTACACTAGGGCCTCTGACCTCTGGAGACATGGACTTCAGAGCACATTTAGAGTATCATGCTTGCCTGAATTCTGACCTGTGCATCAGGACTTAAATACACAGTAACAGTCATACCATTAGTAGACCACATCTTGCCTACCATGTCAGTATTATGTCAATAGCATCCATATTCCAGTAATGGGTAACACCATTTATATCTTTTCTCAACACAGAAAGCTTCTTGGAATCTTCCATTACTATTTAGTCAGTATTGAAGAAGTTTCCTGATCTGTTTGAGATTTATTTCTCTATATCCTTCAGTAAATGTGCATGGTACCTTCAGCAATATTGTTTTGTCATGTAGCCTTGATGAAATAGAAATTGCCTGCACTAATATGGAAATCTCTGGGCCCCCACTGATCAATAATTTATGGGAGGGTATCCAATGCCAAGCCCTGTGATTTTAATGTCATATATCTTCTTGGAGGGCTACTATCCTTCTGTTGCCTACAAGAAACACACCTAAGCTGCAAAGACAGACACAGGCTTAGAATAAAGGGTTGGGAAAAGATTTTCCAGTCAAATGGTCCTAAGAAACAAGCAGGGGTTGCAAATACACTGCATATTCTGTATCTGTTTGTATGCTGACAGATATCAGGGTTGGTTCCATTTATTAGCTGTTGTGAATAGAATGACAGTGAACATGAGGATACAAACCTGTCGGTTGTAAGTTGTAGCACCCTTTCAGAATATGCTCAGGTGAGACATGGGTATGCCATATGGTATTTCTTTTTGTATTTCTGAGATATTTCCAGACTGATTTCCAAGTAGTGCATTAGTTTACACTCTCACCAACAGTGTATGAGAGATAAGAGATCTTATTGTTTGCACTTTGTATTCTTTATGATGACCATTCTGACTGGGTGAGATAGAATCTTAAAATATTCAAAATTTTTATTTCCTAAATAATTAAGGGTATTGAGCACTTTTTATGTTTCTTAGCCATTTGTATTTTTTATTTTTAAAACTATTTCATTGAGAATTTCTTGTAACATGGTTTGATTATTCTCCACCCATCTCTACTCAGCTCTACCTCCCCTTTTCTACTCACCCAACTTAGTTTGCCTTCTATTAACCCCTCACGATATTTGTACTTCTCAAATATTTTTAGATGTACAGTCTTTCAATATAGTGTATAGCAGAGGCTACACTTTTAAAGAAAAATGCCCTTCCAGCAACTAACAATTACCTACTACTTCATAGAGGTGATTGGGTACTGAAATACTCTCCCCATACTGGGACTTGGTCTTTTGGAGAGTTGCGCATGTCTAGCATGAATTCATATGTGCAATTTTCCTTTTGTTTAGAGTAAGTTATTTTTGTTTTTGTTTTTTTTTCCTTCTTTATTTTGTATTTATCAAAAAAACACAGTAAAAAAAGAATTTAAATGTGGAAGAGTTAACAATAACTATACATAGGATAAGAATGATAAGCATGGCTTATCAAGGGTGGAAATACAAATAAGATTGCTACACCTATATTTTCTTTGTGTTCATCTTTCCCTCTGAATTTTTTTTCCATCCCTGTATATCTTTATTCAAAGTCTCTTCCCCCTCCCAACATATCTGGTCATTTCTCATCTGCAACTCCCCATCCCCTCCCTGGGCAGGGAACAGACAGTCCTATGGTCCCACTGACCCAATAATGCTTAGATCAGTCTCCACTTCTGGCCAAATCCAGATCTTTCCCCCCTCCCTCAAGAGTGAGTCAGGTGTTCCTATAGTTGGACTGGGGTTTGAAGGGTCAGTCCGGGGTGTTTCTGATCCCAAGCTGTTCCGTGGTTGTGGTTTGCCGCTTGGGCATGTTTGGCTTTTTTTCTTGTTTGTTTGTTTAGAGATAACTAGAGAGTGAGTACATCCCCTGCTTATCTCTCTGAGTTTGTGAGACTTCGCTCAGGAGGATATTCTCCAAATCCATCCATTTGCCTGTGAATTTTAGCATATCATTTTTCCTTACTGCTGCGTAGTATTCCATTGTGTAGATGTACCACAGTTTGTTAATCAATTCTTCAGTTGAGGGACATCTAGGTTGTTTCCAGGTTCTTGCTATTACAAAAAATGCTGCTATGAACATAGTTGAGCTAATAGCTTTGGAGTGTGAATGTGCCTCTTTAGGGTATATACCCAGAAGTGGAATTGCTGGGTCCTTGGGGAGATTGATTCTCAATTTTCTGAGAAACCTCCATATTGTATTCCAAAGTGGCTGAACAAGCTTACACTCCCACCAACAATGGCGGAGTGTTCCCCTTGCTCCGCATCCTCTCCAGCATAGGCTGTCATCTGTACCTTTTATCTTAGCCAATCTAACAGGTGTTAGGTGGTATCTCAAAGTTGTTTTGATTTGCATTTCTCTGATGGCTAAAGATGAAGAGCACTTTTTCAGGTGCCTTTCAGCCATTCGTAGTTCCTCTGCTGAGAATTCCCTTTTTAGATC
>PVIH01015343.1:0-50004 GCA_004025045.1 Sigmodon hispidus | reverse complement strand
GGGGCTCCACCCTGACCACGCCCCCAGCCCCTCACTGGGGATTCTAGGCGGGGCTCCACCCTGACCACGCCCCCAGCCCCTCACTGGGGATTCTAGGCGGGGCTCCACCCTGACCACGCCCCCAGCCCCTCACTGGGGATTCTAGGTGGGGCCCCACCCTGACCACGCCCCCAACCCCTCACTGGGGATTCTAGGCGGGGCTTCACCTTGACCACGCCCACAGTCCCTCCCTGGGGGTTCTGGGCGGGGCTCCATCTCTGAACCAGTCCCTTGGAAGGTGGCTAAACTGAGAGAACATGACAACAGATGGGTCCTGTACTTGGCACAGATGTATCGAGGAAGAGAGAGTAGTGTGGACTACCCACCCAAGCCCTCAGTGCCCCCCCAGGGGTACATCATAGAGGATTATGGGGGACACTGGCTGTTGGGCAGTAGCAGGGCTGCTAGCCCCACCACAGCAGTAATTAAGGGCTCTGGGCATCCCCACGGTGTGATGTATGTGTGCCTTAACTAATCATTTATTAGGTCACTGATGGCTCGTCAATATTAATTCATTTATTTAAACAACTCGGTCCTGTAATGAAGATGTCTGAGAGGGAAGGCGGGCGGGGCGGCGTAGGCAAGGGGTGCTTTCCGAGATAACCAAGCAGGGTGGGGTGGTGTGAGTGCCCCACCTGAAGGCCCTGTTTGTGCTGGTGATGAGGACAAGGCCAGAGCAGGGGTAACTTCGTGGGCACTGCATGTATCTGGAAAGGGCTGGGGCCCTTCTTGACCTGTCTGGACACTCAGCAGTCTCAGAGCCCTATTCTTCCATCCAGCCCCAGGGAGGCATAGTGCTTCCTGGACACTTCTTCATCTGAGCCATTGCTCCGTGCTCACCAGGAGTCGTGTAAGAACGGCAGCTGGAGCTGGAGAGACGACTCAGTGGCTGAGAACACACTGGCCTTGCTTCTGGAAGACCCAGGTTCGGGTCCCAGCACCCACAGAGCAGCTCAAAACCCTCTGTGACTCTGATTCCATCGGATCCAGCACTGTCTCTATGAACACTTCACACATGATTCAAAGAAGACGGTTTACACACATAAGATAAAAATAAAGCAGAGTTCCTCCGTGGACAAAGCCTAGCAACTTGAACTCGAGTCCTGGACTCCCTCTGTAGATCAGGCTGACCTCAAAGTCACAAGATCTGTCTCTGCCTCCCGAGTGCTGGGGTTAAAGGCGTGCACCACCACTGCCTGGCTCTCCGTGGGTTTCTGTTAAGATTTATTGGTTTTATGTATGAGTGTCCTGCCTTTATGCCAGAAGAGGGCATCAGATGTCACTGTAGATGGTTGTGAGGCACCATGCAGGTGCTGAGAATTGAACCACTCTCCAGCCCTCTCCATGGACTTCTAACACACATCTCAGTGTGGTTCTTTCCTGCTCTAGCACCCACCAGGACTCCCCAGTGCCCAGAGGACCATACTTGAGATCCATCTCCCAAGAACAGCTGGGATCTTCCTCCACCCTAGGTGCTTCCGCTCCTACATACAGGGTGCCCTTATTCTGAAGGCTGACCTCCAGGCACCCCTGAGACTCAGAGCCCAGGCCTCCAGCAGGTGAGCTCCTGATGTGCTGGGAGGGGGCTGAGGCTGGGCTACACTAGTCAGCAGGCCAGTAAGATTTCCAGTTCCTTAGGATGGCAGCGGACTCACACAGCGGCTCGTCCATTCATTTCCTCACTCTGTGAGACAGCTCCTGTGCTGTGCTTTGCGAATCCTCCCTGGTTGGTCTGAAGCCTCAATGATGCTACAAGTCTCATGAACAGGCTGAAGCCAAAGACAGGATCTGGGCTTTCTGAGGAGGGCACTCGGGAGCCATGGAGTGTCTTAGGTGGCAAGAAGGAGGTGTCTCAGTTGGTCTGCAAGAAACATTGCGTTACTCTTGGTACAAGATATTGCAGGAGACACTTAGAAACCTGTGGTATGGGTGGTGGTTTCACACCTTTAATCCCAGCACTAGGGAGGCAGAGGCAGGTGGATCTCCAAGTTCAAGGCCAGGCTGGTCTACAGAGGGGAGAAGAGGAGGGGAGGGAGGGGGCGGCCAGTCCAGCAGGCATGTTAAGCACCTACTGCACACTTTGTCCTGATAGACCCAGGGGTCAGGGCAGAGCTTCCTTCTGGCCCTGTCTGTGCCAGGCAGGTCTGAGGTGTCCACACTGTGCAGGGGACAGTGGGCAGCAGCTGGTCTGGATGGCCAGCCACAGTTCTGACCAGGTGGCCTTGTCCTTCCAGAGGAAACACAAGCTGGGTCTCCCCTGAAGCGCCTGGTGGTCAGGGCATTAAAGTTAACTTCCTGTAAACAGGTCTTGATTAGCGCTCTCTGGCCCCACATAAATTAATCGTGGCCAGCCACCGAGGCCCAAACGCGATCGATGGTGCTGCTCCTCGATTCCCGGACGGACCGGCCCATCCGTCACCGCACGCCAGCTGCTAACGGCTTTATCTTCTCCAGCCAGGCAGTGAGGGAGGGTGGACATAGACAATCTCCCTCAGACAATCCGGCAATATCTGCAAACATGGTGTTTCATGGAGCTCAGGTTGGCCAAGAGCCTATGAGAATGGCTGCAGTTTCCCGTCCAGTCGGATGTACAGGGTGAGTTCCAGATCAGCTTGGGAGAATTTATTTTTATTATTATTTTACTGATTTAATTGATTCATTTATTTTGAAATAGGGTTTCTCCGTGTAGCCCTGGCTGTCCTGGAATCAACTCTGTAGAGCAGGCTAGCCTCAAAGTCAGAGATTCACCTGTTCCTGCCTCCCAAGTGCTGCAATCAAAGGCATGTGCCCCGTTGCTGGGCTGGCTGCTCAATTAGTTGCAGACCGGATCTCACTATAGTCTTGACAAGCTTGGAGCTTTCTACTTTGTGGACTCACAGAGATCTGCCAGTGGGGTACGGTATCTGTATGGGGTGGGGGATCATAGAACAATTTTCCAAGTTGACTCTGTATTTCCATCTGTTGATGAAGGGTCATTTGTGGTGACATACTATATATTTAATAATATCACACCCCAAAAAATAAATTTCAGTTTATTAATACACACTTAAAATCAATTTTATTATACTATATATTTTCTACTCTTAAATAAAATATAATATTTATGTAACACTTTTAAAATTATAATATATAGTTTTAAAATACAAATTAATAGTCATGTATAATAACTACACTTATAGTCATGTTAAGTTTTTATAAATATACAAAAATATATTTCAATTAAATAGTCTTCAAATACTTCAAAGACATACAAAATATAACATTTAAAATATTTTAAAAACTCAGGCTGGAGTGATGGCTCAGTGATTGTGAGTGCTAGTTGCTCTTCTAGAGGAGCTGAGTTCAATTTCCAGCACACACATGGCAGCTCACAACTGTCTGTAGTTCCAGTTCCCAGTTCCAGGGGATCTGACACCAATACACATAAAATAAAGTTAAATAAAACTTTTAAAAAATATTTTAAAAATTCAAGATTTTCTAAACAATAAAACAAATCAACTCCTAACAACACCAATATATTTCGAAAAAATAATAAACATTAAAAAAACTTCATATGAAATTTACTTTATGACAACAATTAGCCACTAAACAAAAAACTATTTATATTAACTACTTAGTAATATACTATATAAACTTAAACACACAAGTTCCATAAAAAACCTCTAAACTTTAATAAAACAAGCCAAAATAATCCTTCAAGTTTCTACTTTACAAAAAAATTAACATCCTTCAAAACACAAAACTAACAAACTATGTCAATTTTCCTACATCACTAAAAATACCAAAAACTGTAAACCTTTAGGCTAAAAATAAATATCCCAACATTACAAAAGAACTTTAGATAACTATCCAGACAAGCTAATATCATATCTATCATTTCTAAATTTTAAAAATTACTTACACCTCCTATTTATTTAAATAATATTATATCCTTCTATAGTCTTTGGTATAATCAAAAGTTTAATAATTATAAATATAATTTTTGTTAATTATTTAAAAATACATTAAATATAGAATTTTAAACTCACAAAAATAAAATAAATAATAAAATATTTTCTTTAATTTTATTAATACAAATAAACTAAACACTATAACTATAATTCTTACTTAATAACTATTCTATTATATATAATTTTACTATATTAAAATTAAAACCTTCCTTTTTAATTAAACAAAAAAAGTGTGGTGAGACTGTTCTCTGTATCATCCTGTAAATAAAGCTGTTTTGGCCTGTGTGAAGCACCATAGAAGTGGGTGGAGGAATCAGAGGACAGGCAGGTAGAAGGAGGGTGGACTCAGACAGTCTCCATCCAGCTGCCAAAAAAAACATATAAGACTACAGATATAGGCCATGGGCCAGATAAATTAATAAAAATAAATTAAATTAAGATAAAACTTAACTAATAATGTGCCTAAAACACAAGCTGAACAATATAAAATTAATATAAATGTGTAAGTCATTTTATAAAAGATAAAAGCCACCACAGACAAGTCCAAACTTCTGGCTCGAACGGGGCCAAAAGTCATTTAAAACAGTCTCTCTCATCCGTTCTCTGCTCCAGGCTCCCTGGCTAGGGGACTCTGGTCAGTTCTGTACCCCACCTCTCTGGAAAAGGGCTGACATTGCAGATTTGCACCACTGCATCTGATGTTTGTGTGGGTTCTGGGGAGCTATCCCAGGTGGTCAGGCTTGAGCCACCTCCCTTGTCCTGCACAGAGAATGTGAAGCCAGTCTATACAGAAAGTTCAAGGCTAGCCTAGAATATATAGTGAGCTAGAGGCCAGTCTGACAGTAGTAAGTATGAGGCTGTCCTGTGCTCAAGAATGAGTTCAGGCCACCTTAGGCTCCATGAGACCCTGTCTCGAAAAAGTGATAGTCTAAGTTTGTGATGATATATTGTATGGGCTCTAAGTAAAGTTTGCCTGAAGGCCAGAGTTAGCCATAGGGTTTAGGGATGGAACACACACCTTCAATCCTAGCACTCAGGAGGCAGAGATCACTCTAGATCTCTGTGAGTTCAAGGTCACACTGGGTTACCTGAGATTGATCCAGTCCAGGGGAGAAACACAGCCTGGCAGTGGTGGCACACACCTTTAATCTGAGTTTGCTCCTAGTTCTTGGGAAACACATGCCTTTAATCCCAGCACTAGGAAGTTTGACCCAGGAAGTAACATGACTGGGCAGAGAAAGGAATACAAAGCAGGAGGAGGCAGAGTTAACCCCTTCCCCTCACTCCCCTCCCCATCCTTTTGGCTGAGAACTCAAAGGCAATTAGTTATGAGAATTTGTGGAGACAGAATCTTCCCCTTTCAGCCTGAGGAGTGGCTGGGTGAGAAGCAGCTGTGGCTTGTTCTTCTGTCTCTCTGATCTTTTAGCATTTGCCCCAATATCTGGCTCCTAGTTTTTATTATAAGACTAAGTAGGATTTGTGTAACACATAGTCACCATCGAGGGTTAGTGGGGATGCAATAAAGCCTGATCCAAGTCACAGAAGCTGATCCTAACCAGACTGTAGGGAAAAGAGGCTGGCCAACAAATCTATCCAGGCCCTGAAACTAGAGCTAGTGGAAGATACAGACCCACACCCTGGTTCTGAGACCTGAGCCAGTGAAAGAAACACTTTATCCTTTAACCCAAAACCAAAGAATGTGGTGGTATTCAATAAAAATAGCCTAAAATATCAGAGTCAATCACAGAGCCAAGCTATGAAGGCCAGTTAGACCAGGCTGAGGACAGGGACTGGCAGTGGCAGAATTCAAACATGGAGGCCAGATGATTCGACATTGCTGACTGTGTCACAGAGGAGTTGGCTGGATGAGAAGTGAATGTGGTTCCCATATCAAATCCAGTCCAGTCTTATCCTGTCATCATGGAGGAAATGCCTTCCCAGAACAATTAAAGGACCTAAAACCCATTCTTAAAAATCATACTGCTCTGGGGGCTGGAGAGATGGCTCAGCGGTTAAGAGCACTGACTGTTCTTCCGGAGGACCTGAGTTTGATTCCCAGCACCCACATGGCAGCTAACAACTGTCAGTAATTCCAAGATCTGACACCCTTGCACAGTTATACATGCAGGCAAAACACCAATTCACATTAAATAAATAAATAAAAATCATACTGCTCTGGACAATAGAACAGCTGTAGAAAAGAGAACAAAAATTTAGAGAAAACCATAAAGTAAATATTTTGGCAAGCTTCTATAAATGAACAAAGGCCAAAGTTAAAAATGCATATAAATAATGTTGTCATTGAAGGTTTGGTAGACACAGGGGCAGATGTAACAATTTTACCAGAATCTTGACATCCAAATTGGCCCCTTCAAAGTTGAACTGGAACATTATCCCAGGTAAAACAAATGATGGTCTCAAATGTATAGGGCCAGAAGAACAGAAGGAAAATTAAAGCCATATGTGGCTAACGTTGCTATAAATTTACGGGGATAAGACTGATTATAACAATTATATATTAAGAATAACATTACTCCAATCTCAGAAATAAACCATAAACTAACATATGTTTCTGGGGGGATATATTAGAAGATATTATGAGAAATAGGCATCAACCATTCAGGTTGGATGAAAACAAGGCACAACAGCTGCTGATCTTTGAAAGGCACCCACAGCGTTACCTTTAAAATGGTTAATAGATAAGCCTATATGAGTTTATCAATGGCCTTTAACAAAAGAGAAATTGCAGGCCTTTGAACAGCTGGTACAGGAGCAGCTAAATGCTCAGCGTATTGAAGAATCAACAAGCCCTTAAAATTCTCCTGTATTTGTTATCATAAGGAAATCTGGAAACTAGAGACTGGTAACAGATATAAGAGTGGTAAACAAGATGATCCAGCCAATGGGTTTGCTACAGTCTAGAATTCCTTTGCCTTTTCTTTCACCTGAAGAATGGCCATTATAGTTATTGACTTAAAAGACTGTTTCTTTACAATATCTCTATAAGAACAGGACAAAGAAAAATTTGCCTTTACAGTGCCCAATTATAATAATTCTCAGCCTGTAAGGAAATATCAATGGAGCATCCTCCCTCAGGGAATGCTAAATAGACCCACTCTGTGCCAATATTTTGTACCACAGAAGTGATATATAAGCAATTCCCATAATCAATAATTTAACATGCATGAGCAATATCTTGTTGGCTGACTCAAATATAGATATATTAGAAAGAATGTTTGAAGAAGTAAAAAAAATTGCCTACTTGGGGATTAGAAACTGCTCCTGAAAAAATACAAAGGGGAGATTTTATTAATTATTTAGAATACAAAATAGGTCTACAAAAAAATTAGACCCCCCAAAGGTGCAAATCAGGAGAGAAAGACTGCAAATTCAATAGTTTCCAAAGACTGCTAGAAGACATTTCTAATGTATGGTTCAATATTGGGATAAAAAATCATGAGCTAGATAATTCGTTCAGAATCTTAGATGGTGACAAGGACTTAAATATTTAAAGAGAATTATCAGCTTTAGCTGAGAAAAATTTGGCTTTGGTGGAAAAGAAATTGTACATGTGGATTGTGTGGATGCAGACCTTAATTGCATCCTAGTTACCTTGTCCTCTAAGCATTTTCCTACAAGAATTTTAATGCAAAGTAAAATATATTGGAATGGATACTTCTATCACATAAACTGAGTAAAAGAGTTAAAGACATATGTGAAAAAGATTTTTATTTGATTTTTAAAGGAAATTAAGACTTCATCAGTTGACGGACAGGAATGGACCCAGCAGAAATCATTGTACCTTCAACTAATGAAGAAATTTACCAATTATGGGCAGAAAGTGAATCTTGGCAAAGAGCTTGCAGTAATTTTTTTTGGAGAGATTAACAACAGTTATCCCCAAATCAAAAGAATTCAATTTATAAAGGAAACTAATTGGATTCTTCTTCATATTGTATAGGAACACCAATTTCTGGAGCCCCTACATTTTATACTGATGCAGACAAATCAGGAAAGGCAGGTTAAAAATCAGAAAATGTAAGCAAACTGGCTCAAAGCCCTTATAATTCTGTTCAAAAGTCAGAATTATGATGGAATTAATGGAGTTTACAGAACCTCTTAACATAGTCACTGACTTTGAAAGAGCTGTTTTATATATTGAAACTGCTGACTTTATTCCTGATGAGTCAGAACTAACTTGATTATTTATTTTGTTACAAGAAATAATCAGGAATAAGAGTCATCACTTTTATATAGCACACACATCTGATCCTATACAGGTCTGCCAGGCTTTCTAGCATGAGGTAATGATGAAATTAATGAATTATTAATAGGAAACCCATCACATCAATAGCAAATGATTGAAAAGCTGATTTCTCCATTGTTTGGTAACAAGCCAAAGAAACTGTAAAAAGATGTTGCACTTGTTTCTTCTATAACCACACTCCATTACCAGCAGGAAGTAACCCTAAAGGTATACATAGAAATAAAATTTGGCAGATGGATGTGTTTCGTTCTAAGGAATAAAATTAAAATATGTACATCATATAATAGATACATTTTCAGGATTTCAATGGGCAACTGCTTTGAGTTCAGAAAAGGCTGATTCTATATCCACACATTTGCTATAAATTATGGCCATCGGGCTGGAGAGATGACTCAGAGGTTAAGAGCACTGATTGTTTTCCAGAGTTTCTGAGTTCAATTCCCATCATCCACATGGTGGCTCACAACCATCTATGATGACATCTGATACCCTCTTCTGTATACTGTACACATAATAAATAAATAAATATTTAAAAAAGAAAATATGGCCATTATGGAAATATCTGTACAAATTAAGACTAACAATGCTCCAGCATATGTCTCTAATAAAATGAAACAGTATATTACAGGTATATGAGACAATCCTACAGGAGAAGCAGTCATTGATGTGGGATGTCTTTCTGTATACTGTAAATACTTTAGTTAAGAAAGAGATTGTTCTTGCCTATGGAGAGACATCTTAGAAGCAGGAAGGAAATCTGAGCATAAAGGGAAAGAGGGTGGAGTCGGACAGAGACACTGCAAACTGCCACTGAGAGAGCAAGATGTAAAAGTACAGGTAAGCCACGAGCCACATAGAAAAACATAAATTAGTAGAAATGGGTGAGTTAAGATGCAAGAAATAGCTAGCGATAAGCCATAGGCCAAACAATTTGTAATCAATCTAAGTGAGTTATTATTCAGGGTTAAGTGCCTGTAGGATTACAGGTCCAGGCCTTGGGTCAGACTGGCTAGGAACTTTTGACTACAAATGTCATCCCATGTGGTGCATGTATACCCATGTAAAGCCTGAGAAAGCTCTTTCTGAACACTGAAACAGAGCCCAAAACAGCTTTCTAGTTATGTCTATCAAGTAGGCCCATGGTACAGAGACGCCATGGTGTGGTGTACTGGCTTGAGCTATAAAATGTCGTGGTGTGCAGCTTAAGGTGCCAAAAGGCCAGTTCCTGAAGGCTCACAGAAACCTCAATGTAAGCAACAAGCTGCTTATGATGGATTTAGGGTTTCTGTTCACACAGACTAAAAGGGAACAGAGTCAAGGCGGCTTCTTAGAAGCAACATTTTCTTGGCTCAGCTTTGTTTGCTGGTGATGGGCAACAACGCTGCTCCTCTAAGTGAGGCTTCCTGACTCAGTATTAGCATGCTGCCAAATACTTAAATGGAGTTCATGAGCAGTGGGCAGAGGTGATCTGTGGGGTGGCAATGTGAACCCTAAAATTACCCAGATTTGGGATGGTAAATGTGGCTCCTGCCAGTATTTCTTCTATGAAGCTAAACTGTCTCTGAAGCTAGAATAAGGAGCTATGTGGAATCAGTCAGCTGCCCTAGCCAAGCCTTTAATCCTAGCAAGGTTTAGCAGATTAAAGTTGAGGTCAGAAAAAGATAAGAGATATATAGTAAAGACAGATTCAAACAAAACAAACTTCTAAAAGGTTGAAAAAGTTTATAGCGTGTTAAAAAATATACATAGGCCTGGAGGAGAAAAGGAAAAGAATAGAGAAAGTCCTTTAAAAAAGAAATAAGGGGGGCTGGAGAGATGGCTCAGCGGTTAAGAGCACAGTCTGCTCTTCCAGAGGACCCGGGTTCGATTCCCAGCACCCACATGGCAGCTAACAACTGTCTGTAGTTCCAGTTCCAGGCAAACACCAAGGCAAATAAATAAATAATAAATAAAGTTTAAAAAAAAAAAAAAAAAGAAATAAGGTAATATATATATACACATATATATGTGATGTAAAGATGAAAAATACACAAAGAGACTGAATTATATGTATTGAGCTAACTGCAGAATGACATTTGATTGTAAAGGCTGCTGAGTTAAACCAACACATATATTTTAAAAGTATCTTGGTTTTGAAATTTGGGTCTAAAGCTATGTTGCTTTGGAAAAGAAGTTCTGGTTTAGTTTCCACAGAAGATGAAAATCTATGGATTGTTTCTAGGCTAATGTGGTTTGATCAGAAAGAAAAATCTCTAGGGGAAAGAGATGGCCCAGATGATCCAACATCCACATCAGCTTCAAGCCTGTTGACTAAGATGATCCAGCCTCTGGGACCCCCATAAGACTGCCAGTGCCGTCAATCAGCAGGAAGTAGCTTAGAAAATTATGCCTACATTCCCAAAAATAGATTGTGGTTGTTTATCTTTGTTTAGAAGGTTTGATTAATGGTCATAATCAATCTCTTTCTAGGAAGAAAGGGGGATATAATATAGAAATGATAAAAACATAAATTACTGAATCTATTTTGATCCAAAAAATAAATGTTAATCTTAAAATACTTCACATTGTTATGTTTTTTGGTTTATTGATACAAATTTAAGGTTAATTTTGTTATACTGTATGTATATCTCTACTCTTGTTTAAGATATTTCCTTTATGCTTTTCCTTTAAAATTGTAATGTATAATTAAAATACAGAATAATAATTAATCATCTATGATAATTAAACTTATAGTCATGTTATTTAGATTTTTAGATATACAAAGATATATTTCAATTAGCTAGGTAATCTTCAAACACATCAAAGACCTACCAAATATGGCATTTAAAATGTTTTAAGAACTTAGACTTTTCTGGATAGTGAGACATGTCTTTTCCTGGCAGCACCAGCTTACTTCAAGAGGATGATGGGCATTGAAGAAATTCCATGTGGAGTTCACTTTCCATTGGGAAAGAGACTGTTCTTGCCTTGACTACTTAACAGTGTGCTGCATAAACTAGACATGCAGGAGCCATAGGAAAGTGACCTCTGAACTTTGGCAGAACAAGCAGAGATGGTCTTCAGCTCCTGCTTCACAGAGAAAACTGCCAGACATCCTGCAGAGCACAGGGAAGGAAAAGCAACTGACAAACCTTACCAAAATGGATGGAAGAGCTTTTCAGATTTCCTGCTTCACTAAAATGTCTGCCAGAGATTCTAGGCCTATGGCTGAAGATAGATGCCCCAACATTAAAAAGGAACTTTAGGTGAATGTCCAGGTAGCCAGGTGTCTCTGTCATTTCTAAAATTTTGAGGTTGCTTGCAATGTATTTTCTGTTTACTCAGGTAATATTGTATTTTTCTGTGGTTATTGATGGAGTTAAAGATTAGATAGCTATAATTATAGTTTTCCTTAGTCATAATAAAAAGTAAATTAGATATGAAACTTTGGACTCAAAAGAATAAGGTAGATGATAGCATATATTCTTGGGGGCTGGAGAGATGGCTCAGAGCACCGACTGTTCTTCCAGATGTCCTGAGTTCAATTCCCAGCAACCACATAGTGGCTCACAGCCATCTGTGATGACATCTGGTACCCTCTTCTATATATATAATAAAATAAATCTTTCTAAAAAGGACATTTTTTTAATTTTGCTAAATACAAACAGGCTGGATATTATAACAGTTACTCTTATTTAACAGCTGTCTTGTTATATGTAATTTAGCTATGTTGAAACTGAAATCTTCTTTTTGATTAGACCGAAAGAAGAAGTTATGTAGGATGTCTTTCTGTGTGCTGTGAATACCATTGGTTAATAAAGAGACTGTTTTGGCCTATGGAAAGATGTCTTAGAAGCAGTGGGAAATCCAAGCATACACAAAAGGGAAAGAGGGTGGAGTCAGACAGAGACACTGTGATCTACCCCTTAGAAAGCAAGATGTAAAAGTACAGGTAAGCCACGAGCCACGTAGCAAAACATAGATAAATGGAAATGGGTGAGTTAAGATGCAAAAGATAACTAGTAATAAACCTGAGTCATAGGCCAAACAGTTTGTAATTAATTAATATAAGCGACTGAGTCATTATTTGGGGCTAAGAGGCTGTGGGATTGCAGGTCCGGACCTGAGATTGGATGGGCAAGAAATTTTTGACTACAAGTCATAGAGTGATCAAATCAAACTTTAAAGAATATGCTAAATAAACAGAAAGTGATAAAAAAGACCCCAAAATAGAGTACATAATATTTTATTAACTTTGAATTTTCTCAATGCTAATGACTGTAAAAGGCAATGGACTATAGAAAAAAATGATTGAGCTAAATTAATTAGCCTGTTTACTTCAAAGATGTGTTCCCTCAGAATGAAATGTGCTACATTGTTTCTGCAGTTGAAGAAAAGCTAGAGATACCATCAAAACTAGTAAAGATTTGATTTAAACAGAAGAAACTTTTTGATAAGGAGAAACGATGGCTCATTCACTGATGTGACAATTCCATAAATGTAAGAAAAACTCACCAAACAAGGGTTGTATCAGGGATTTGTTTTTGTCTTTACAGAAAACTAGAAATACCCATCTTTAAGAAGTTAAAGGATCTTGGACATCTAGACAGGGGGGAAGCTATCCAGAAAAAATTTATAAGCAAGGAAATACCAGATCAATTAGTACCAATATACTCCACAGGGTAAAATCTCACTGCTTAACATTTAAATCTCTTTATTTATAAGAAATTTGAAGTCCCCATGCAGTTATAAATTAAAGGTGGGTTTGAAATTGGAGTGTGGCTCTCTCCTTCTCTAAACGCAAGCATGATTGTTAAAAGAAAATGTAAAAATCTCTGTATCTTATCAGAGGAGCCACCTGATATAGGACAGAAGAATAACTAAAATAAGAACTATTTTATTACTATTAATCTCATAATCTTTTGGTTTTATTTGACTATTAAAAGTTTTTCTTAATGTATAAATTTGTAAGAATTATATATATATATTAAGATTAATTTCTTTATTATGTATTCTGTATACAGAAGAGGGCACTATACATCATCACAGATGGTTGTGAGCCACCATGTGGTTGCTGGGAATTGAACTCAGGACCTCTAGAAGAGCAGTCAGTGATCCTAACCTCTGAGCCATCTCTCCAGCCCTATATATATGTTTTAAACATTTTGTTGTGATTAATGTTCATATAAAACACTAATTAGTTCTAGAAAAAGGCTTTATCAAGCTTCCTGTACATTGTCTTGGGATTGAGTCTCTTATCAGTTATCTGCAGTGAACCATGACAAAGCCAAACTGTGATCTTTGAAGTCTCCACAATGAAAATGGGGCCATTTAACCCCATAACAATGATTTCACTCTGACAAAGCCACTAGCTCAACAAACCCCAATAGCTTTGGACTGCAAACAGCTCAAGATGATTTTGAGGTGGCTAGCTGAGATGAACCAGCTCACAGACTACTCCAGCCTGGACTTGATTGAGATAAGCCATGCACTTTCTCATTGTACAGAGACTGGACAACAAATGATACAGCCACACATTTCAGGATTTGACAATTAACAAAATTTTTCTTTTCAGGATCCCCTAAAGATGCTGTTGCCCCCGGACAGCAGGAAGTAAATTTAAGAATATGATGCTCACATTCCCAAGAGTAAGGGTGGGTGGTCTTTCAATATGTTATGGATTATTGTCAATGTTTAGGGTGATTGGTTACTGTAAGGATTCATGGCATGCACATGGTGAAGTCAACATGGTGCCAGCAGAACACGACTGTACAGAGCGCACACCCCTAGGCATGGCTATGTAAATTCATGCCCACCCATTCTCTTAAAAGGAGATGCCATGTGGCAGTCTGTCTCTTCTGTCTTCTGCTTCTCTGCTCCTGCACTCACCTAGCAACTCTCCTGAATAAACTCTTGTGTGGCCCTGGTAGTGTGTGTGTGTCTTTTCCCACGAGCGAAACCAACAGTTACAAATTGTTATTGGTTATGATTAGTATAAAAGCTGAACAAGGAAGATACATTCAAGATTCTTGTTTGAAAAAAAAGAAATGTAGATATGATAGGATATAAAGGTAGATTATTGAATCTACTTTCAAAAAGTGATTACTAATTTTAAATAATTTATATTTGATTGGATTTCCTGTATATTGTATACAAATTATCTATATTGATACAAAGTTGAAATTAATTTTGCTACTGTACATATATCTCTATGCTTATTCAGAGTATTGTACCTATATAATTCATTTAACAAATTGCTAGTTCTTATTACCAACTGGCTAGAATATAAAGAAAGGCAAGTTAGTATTTGACATTACAATTAAACCTATAGTCATGTTAGATATATTTTCAAGGTTTAATATGTATATATATATCTATTAAATAGATGGGTCATCTTCAAACACTTTAGAGATTTACAGAATACGGCATTTAAGGTATTTAATAACATAGATTCTTTTTATTTTTATGACAGTGAGACATGTTTGCTCCTGTCCTGGCAGCACTAATCTACTTCACAAAAAATGATGGGCATCAAAGAAACTCCATATGGAGTTGACTTTGTTATGGCAAAAATTAGCCACTGGGCAAGAAAGCGTTCTTGCCTTGACTGCTGACAGCATAATGCTCAAAATGGACAATCAGAACACATAAAAAATAACTGCCAAACCTTGCCAGGACCAGATAGGAAGGTCTTTAAGAATATCCTCCTTCATGAAGAAGTCTGTCAGGATATGCTAGTCCTGTAGGCCAAGGATGGATGCAAAGGAACCTTGGGTGACTGTCTTAGCAGCCAGCTGTTTTATTATTCACATATTTTGGAAGTCGCTTGTTTGCACATCCTGTTTACTTAGTAAATATTATTTCCTTCTTGGCTATCTGAGGGAGTTGAAGATGAGATAGTTATAGTTTTCTTTTTTTTAAAAAAAAAAAACCCTTTATTTATTTATTTATTTATTTATTTATTTATTTATTTATTTGCCTTGGTGTTTGCCTGGAACTGGAACTACAGACAGTTGTTAGCTGCCATATGGGTGCTGGGAATCAAACCCGGGTCCTCTGGAAGAGCAGGTGCTCTTAACCGCTGAGCTATCTCTCCAGCCCCCGAGATAGTTATAGTTTTCTAGTGACAGTTTTAGAAAAGAAACTAAGAGGTTAAAGTGTTTAAGTTTGAGAAACATCAAAGGATAGTTTCAGTTAGTAATACAAGTTAGATAGAAAGTGAGTTATGTACAATTCTTAGGGCGCACCAAATAGTATAAATAATGGAATATTTTCTTTGAATTTGTCACTTATTTCTGGACTGGACATTACTGATGTAATTATTCCTTGTATATATTGGATATAGTTATTGTCCTTATTTATACATTTTTCTTATATTAGTTATAACCTTTCTTTTATTTTTGACATGAAAGGAGATATGACAAATATTGTATGAATTAATTTAAACTGGGGCCAGATATTGGGGAAAAGCTGGAATATGAGAGAGAGAAACCACAGCCACCTCCTCTGTGGCGGTGAGCAGGACACAATCCTCTGGGCTCTCTCTTTTAACCCTTTCACTGCCCGTTTAACTGAACCCTCCAACTGCCAGATTTTCTGTCCTCAGCCTGGTCTAACTGACCTTCATGACTTGGCTCTGTGGTTGACTCTCTGATATTTGAGGCAATTTTTATTGAATATACCACCACAAAAGAAACATGCCCTGACTCTGAAACCAGTACCAAAGGAAACACACTTGGTCCCTAGAATCAGAGCCAGTAAAAGAAATATGCCCTGATGTTAGAGTCAAAAAGCTTAAAAAGGTCAGTGAAAGAAGCACAGTTTGGCCGTGAAATCAGAGCTGTCTCTGCCCCTGACCAATCCCTGAGCAGAAATAACTAACCAATTCCTGAGTATCCTAGAGAAACTCCGCCCCTAAGAAGCCCTATATAAACCCCTCCACCTGTTCAGTTGTGGGCTGTTCTTTTCCACCCTGGTAGAGGCAGCCACCCTCCTGGACTCCTTCCCAAATCTTTTTCTCAAAAGAATCTTGGGTGAAGATCTTCATTCACTGGCACGGGGAAGAACCTTGCTGAGACATCCTTTAGGGACTGAGCAGAAAAACCTTGCAGACCCGTCCCATTAGGGACTGAGCAAGGCTTATTAGAACAGAAGAACCTTGCTGAGATGTCCCTTATGTGACTGAGCAAAGCGAAGCAGAAAAAGAATCAGGATTTGAGTGGGAGAAGCAGAGCTCTGCTGGGAAGCCCCTTAAGGGTCAGAGCAAAGCTCAGCTGTAGGTGCTCTCCAGGAGAGGAGCAGGATTGCTGCATCCTACAGGGAGACCATTCCCATAGTACCCAGCTTCAGTATAGCTTGACTTCCCTATGGTTATATATTGTCTTTAATAAAGTTTGCCTGAATTATCAGAGAGACAGAGGAACAAACTACATCTGGTTCTCACCTAACCACTCCTCAGGCCGAAAAGGGTAGATCCTGTCTCCATGAATCTCCAGACTCAAAACCTCTCCATCCTCAGTTGACAGGCAGGGAGCCTAGGTTTGCCTCCTGCCTCCTTCTGCCCTAGCTCTCTTTCTCTGGCCTAGTATCCCACGTCCTGATTCAGCTTCCCTGAATCATTCTGGAAACAAGCTTCTCCCAGGGGCTTCACATCTGGGCTGCTGGGTGAGAACAGTTTGTAGGGTTGGGGTACAGTGGGCAGAATGCTTGTTGTTGGGGTGTAGATTCACACAGATCCTTAGGAGGAAGAAAGCACAGTTTAAAAATGTCTCTAGCCGGGGCTGGAGAGATGGCTCAGCGGTTAAGAGCACCGTCTGCTCTTCCAGAGGACCCGGGTTCGATTCCCAGCACCCACGTGGCAGCTCACAACTGTCTGTAGTTCCAGTTCCAGGCAAACACCAAGGCAAATAAATAAATAAACAAAAAAAAGTTATTAAAAAAAATGTCTCTAGCCTTCCAGCTGCAGGGAACTGATTGGGACACTGTCCCTTAGCCAAGGTCATTTTTTTTTTTTTTTTTGAAATTTAAAAACACCTCCTTTATGAATATTCAAGAATGTCTTTGTAGCTTCCTGCTTGGAATCTCGGTCATTTTTTTTTAACTTTATGTATTTATTTATTTGCCTTGGTGTTTGCCTGGAACTTTTGTTAGCTGCCATATGGGTGCTGGGAATCGAACCTAGGTCCTCTGGAAGAGCAGATGGTGCTCGTAACCGCTGAGCCATCTCTCCAGCCCCACCAAGGTCATTTTTATTCTCCAAGTATACACTTTTAGCGAGTTGATTTCCACATCCTTAAAACAACCACAGACACTTCCAAAGGGGCAATGCTAAACACACAATTAAGGAATATCACAGGGTGCCCTAGCTTTTCCCAAACACGTTTTGCATAGGCTTTGTGCCCTTTGAAAACTTAAGACAAGATTCACAAAGAAACAGTAGGTGGACAAAGGCTGTGTGCTAGCACCCTAGAGCCAGACCAGGGGAGTTCAGTGGGAATTCTCCCATGGCATCCCTAGTGCATGAAGCCCTGGGTTTAAGCAGCAGCAGCAGCACCTACACCAGGATGGTGGCGCATCCCATGCCCGCACCCAGGTAGAGGCAGAAGGACCAGGGCTGTGATCTCTACAGGTGACCACAGCCCAGGGCTCCCTTGGGATGACTGATTGGTTTGTGTGTGTGTGACTGAGTCACAGCATGTGTGTGGAGGTCAGAGGACAAATTTGAAAGTCATTTCTGTCTTATTTTCACGTGGGTTTGGGGGACTGAAGCTCAGGTTTTCAGGGTTATGTGAAGGCACTTTACCATCAGTCATCTCTCCAGCCTTTGCTGTATTAATGTTTGGGGCAGGAGCTGAGGACAACCTTCCTCCAAAAGCCCAAGTTGGGGATCCCAGTATTGGGGAGACAGAGGCAAGGGGACATCTGGGGGGTCACTGTTCAGTTAGTCTAGATGAATCAAGGGGTTCCAGGTTCATGGAGGAGACACCTGTCTCAGAAAACATGGTGAGCAATACCTGAGGAATGGCATGGGAATGACATCCAAGGTCGCCTTCTCAACACCACATACATACACATACATGCACGTGCCACCATACATGTACACAGCCCCCATCACACATGTGCACACACATAAACACATGCAAGTAATGGAGGCTACTCAGTGCACAGATCCAAGAGTCCCTGTGGGCCCTGAAGGAGCCCCTGCTGTGCCTCAGCTGAACTTGACCCAGCCCCAGGCTGTCCTTACCTGCCATGGCCACCTCTGCCTAATCACTTACTCCAAGTCTGTCAGCTATGTCCCATGTGTGTGGTTCCATGGTGCAGAAACCTCTTTCTCCATACACCTGTGCCCAAACTCGGCTCAGTGGCCTCCTGTGCACCGAGAGGGCTTCTGAGGACCCTAGTAGGTGCTCATGTGCTTTTGGTGTGTTGAGTGACAGCCAGGAATTGGACAGTTTACAGATCTAAAGATGGCCACCAGGGTCTCCAGGGACCACTAAGAGCTTTGGCTCACCCTGGTAAGTTTCCACAGAGTTTCAGGACCGTTCTTAATACCTTAGGCCCCAAACAAGAGTCCCTTTTTGCTGCCTCATGTCTTGGCCCAGACAGGCTCAGCTGACCCAAAGGTCCCACAGGTCTTCGTCTCAGTGAGAACCCCAGTGCTTACCTGCCTCCTCTTCCTCCTGGCCTTCTACTTTACCATCTCAGCACGCTGTCTCTCACTTTCTGTCTCTATGTCTCCCTTCATAATGTCCCCACATTTTGACTCCTGGGGGCCTTGCCAGGTCTGCCCCCCACCCTAGGTCTGGCAAGCTTTATGCTTTCAGGCTGGACGGTCTTTGCTGGTACGTCAGATCCACTGTAGATTTCACGTAACTGAACATAACTACAGAACAATAAAACTTTATCAGAAAAACAGAAACCAGATGTGACCCTTGGCCATAGTTTGCCATCTCTCAGACTTCTTTCCCCAGCACTCATTTCAGAGAGCATTTTCTTACAACATCTATACTTGCTCTCTTCTAGAACTTTCTACAGATTGGGACAAAGGTCCCACCCACTTTTCTGAGGTGGGATGAATTTTTTTCAAAGATTTGAAATTAACCTGTCCCTGTCACCCCATCCCCCACAGACTCATGCAAGTGTAGGTATATGTGCCCATGCTTGTGGGCTCCAGGTGTCCTGCTACCATCTTATTCTTAGAGACAGAGTCTCCCACTAAACCTGAGGGGACAAGACTGGTGGCCTGCAAGCCCCAGGGATCCTCCTGCCTGGACATCCCCAGCACCAGGATTACAGGTGTGCATGGCCAAGTGAGTTAGCTTTTCATCTCTGTTCTGGGTGCCTTCACACGTGTGCTGTGTGTCGTGAACATATCAGTCATTGAGCCAATTTCACAGCCTCAAATAGTGCCTTTGAATGCCCCCCCACTCAGGAAAGCGACAGAAATCCTCACAGTCCATACCTGGAGAATCCACATGTGACTCAGAGACCTGAGCCCCAAGCTGGGACCCTTCCGGCTCTTTGGCTCTTGGGCCTCCCCGGATTCAAGCCTATCTCTCCTTGATACAGACTGATACTCCAAGGATGACAGGAAGATGGGCCGAGCCTAGGCCAGCCGATCAATAACTCCATCAGCACAGGCCCAGAGGAAGCCAGGCCCATCCCCGCCCTCCAGGGAACGGATAAGGCCCAGGAACCCTCTTAAGGGACGCCGGGCACCCTATCTGCAGTGGAAGTGGCCAGTCCCTAAATTGCCCTGACGGGCTCTGCCGCAGGCCCACATCGAGGCCTTTAATAGCTGGGACTTAATGTTTTATTGTTGGTTTTAAAAGCGTAATTAGTTGGAGTGTAAACAGAAAAAAAATACCCTGCTTAATTAAGAATTTTTAAACAGGGGTGTATAACTGCCGGAAACATCGACGAACCCTCAGGTACCTTCATAAAATCGATCAGAGATGAGGCGGGGAGAGGAGGGGACAGGCAGAGCACTGAGGACACAGCTGTAGGAGATACTGTGAGGGATGGAGCTCATCCCTTCTGGCTGGGACCCCAGGGAGTTGGTTCTTTATGACCAGGGTCTGGGATGTGGGGCCTGATGGCTTTTACGCATTGATGGAGGTGACAGTTGGCCTGATAGCCACCAATAAGCGCCTGTGGGTGGCTGGGAGCCAAGTCCTGTAATTCTGGGGTTGGGTGGGTGTGGGTAAGCTTTGGCCACTTCGGGCCAGCTCTGGACACAGATCCTGAGGTTGGCCACTGGTACACAGCAGCATGGGTGGAGTCTTGCAGTCTCTCTGGGTCACCTCCCCGATGCTCCAGGCTGTCTTGGAGCTTCGGTCTAAACCTCAATCATGCAAATATGTTGTTTTTATTTTTGTAATTATTTGTGCATACGTGTGTGCACATGTTCATGCTTGTGTGCACATGCGTGTATGCGCATGTGTGTGGTGGGGGCCAATGTTCCGAGTCTTCCTCTATCGCAATGTAATCACCTTGTGTTGGAGCCATGGACTCTCACTGGCCTGGAACTCGCTCATTAGGCTTAGCTAACCTGGCCAGCTAGCCCCAGGGATCCTTCTGTTCTCCTTCCCCAGCGCTGGGGGTTTCAGGCATCACCCCCAGCACATGCAGCTGGTGCTGGGCACGGGTCTTCTTCACACTGCTAAGGAAGCCCTTTGCCCACTGAGTCTTTGCCCCCCCTTCATCCTCTTTTTTGTTGGGTTTTGAAACACAGTTTCTCTGTGGCTGTCCTGGAACTCACTCTGTAGCCCAGGCTGGCCTCAAACTCACAGATATCTGCCTGCCTCTGCCTCCTGAGCGCAGGAATTAAAGGCATGCGCCGTCACCTTCCAGCGAGTGTCTCGTATTTACAACATTTATTCTTGTTGTTTGAAACAGGATCTCACTTCACTCTCTAGCTCAGACTGGCCTTCAGTTCTTTGAGATCCCCCTGCCTCAGCCTCTTGAGAGCTAATAGGGAACCACTGCATCTGACATCGTTGTGGGAAGGGATGTGGAGTTGCACAGGGTTGAGAGATCTCATTTACAAAATAATCCAGACTCCCAGCAGGCCATGTTGGGGCTGGGGAGGGCCAGGTGATCCACAGGGCCAGGTTTACACTGGATTCTCTTCTGAGCACAGGCTGCACATGGACCCAACTCCTGTCCAAAGCCTGGGAGTCAGGAAGGCAAAGGGCTTCTCACTTCTAACCCCCCCGGACACTTTTCTGGGTCATGGGTCTGTTATACAAAGACATGCATAGCCAGGACTATAGTCATTGCAGCCAAACTGAATGTGCAGGGCGCTCTCTCTCCCTCTCACGGGGTGAACATGAAGCCTGCCACCACCCAGAGGCTTGGCATCCAGTTCCACCTGCTTGTGAGGGCTGAGCTTGGACTAGGGAGACCAAGTCCCAGACTTTCAGCTCCCAGCACTGAAATGATGCCCAAGGCTCCTCTAAGGTTTCTTCTGGGTGATGAGAGGTTGAAGGAGACTGTGGGTTGTCCAGCATGTTGACAGGGCTGTGGCCTCTGCGTGTTGGTGACTCCCAATGGATCACAGATCACAGAGTGAGGGTGAGGGGAGTGTGTGTATGTTATGTGTGTGGCTGTATGTGTGTGTGTCTGTGTGTGTGTGTGTGTGTGTGTGTGTGTGCTGGGTGGCTGGTCCCAGGTATTCTTGCCTCCAGTTTCAGTCTCAACAGATGAATACCTGGAGAGGAAGCCAGGTCAACTGCAGGCCTGCAGACTCCTCTATAGGGCTCTCTGGCTTCTGGAGAGTTCTGGAAGGTTCTTCTAGTTTCCTTCCTCCCCACCTCTTCCTCTGTCCCTCCACTGTCTTTCCTGCTCACTTGTCTCTCTTGTCTTTTGTAGTTTTGGTTTCCTGAGACAGGGTCTCACTTTGCAACAGCCCAGACTGGCCTTGAACTTGCAGCAATCCTGTGTCAGCTTTGGGTGCTCTGAGATAATAGGTATATACCACCGTGCATGGTCATCTGTCTTTTTGTGCCTTTTGAAGGAGGAGCTGAGAGGTGAAGAAAATTCCTCCAGACAGCTGGGGCTCAGGTCACCGGGTCGGCAGGAAGCCCTGGGTGGTGAGGAGGATGGCAACAGAACTGTAAGCTGTGGGAATGACCCTCCTGGGCTGTCCCTGGAGATCCCATCCACCAAGGCCCATCCATCTGTTGTCTATTCCGGGAATCCCTTCTCTGTGGTTTTGGCTCTACCATTCTGTGGTCTGAGGAACCCACACTGAGGTAGATCCTGTCCAGAGGGACTGGGAACAGACATGAGGTTCTGCCTGGAGTGAGGGGTGAGGCCCCAGGCTGCTGCTGACAGACCACAGGATGTCCAAGGGGATCCTCTGGGCATAACCCATGAGAGACCAGAGTCCAACCACAGCCTCAAGGGGCTCACACACTTAAGAATAAATACTGTCTCTATTTTATTTTATTCTGTGAGTACTCCTGTGTGTGGAGGCCAGTGAGTGACATCATGTAATCCTGATGCTCTCATTTTTTGTTTTTTAGTTATAAAGTCACATTTATCTGTTGTGCTTTTATGTGTGTGTCTGAGACACAGACACACACATACACACACACACACACATACACACACACACATACATGGGACAGGACACAAGAGGGAGATATCAAAAGACAGTTTGCTTGTCTCCTCTCTCCTTCAGTGTAGGATGTGGAGACAGAACTCGGATGATCAGGAGGACTGGCAACTGCCTTCTCCTGCTGGATCCTCTCCGGCCCCCACACTCCCCCACATCAGGGTTTCTCTGCGTATCCCTGGCAGTCCTGGAACTCTGTAGACCAGGCTGCCTTGAACTCGCAGATCCTCCGGCCTCTGCCTCATAGTGCTGGGATTAAAGGTGTGTGCCACCACACTCAGCTCAGAGTCAGTTTTGATGAAAGACTGTTTCTTCCATATGGAAGGTGCACTTAAGACCAATAGGGCTTGAGTGTGTGTGGCAACCTATGGCACTTCATACTGAACTACAATAACAGCTCAACACTGTAAAAGAAATGATTTGGTCAGAAAATAATACCATATCAATTCACAAAAATATTAGTGAGATCTGGTAACACACATGGGTCATCTCAAATTGTGGGAAGCTCAGGCAGGAGGATTGCTGTAAGTTCCAACAGCCTGAGTTCCAGTACAGCCAAAACTCACAGAAAAACTCTGTCAAAGGCAAAACAAACCAAAACAAAATCTCTAATAAGTTATAAATTGACCCAAAGTATAAAAAAGAATTGGCATAGGGTTAGAACCCCAGACTAGTTTAGAAGTAGCTGGCTCAGGAACTCCCCCTATGGAGATGCAGTGTTGACTCATGTTCATAAATCCATCCCCTGAAGTGCTGAGGCAGCTAAGGGAAAATCAGGAAGAGCAAATAACTCCAGAAAACCAGGGCGAAAAAGACTCAGGAAGCCAGAGCGAGCAGAGGAGGCACTAACAGAGATAAAGGGCCAAATTAACAGCCCAGAAAAGAGAAAAACAGCAGAATTCATAAATAAATCTGCTTTGCCTTGCTTCACTTAAGAAATGCCTGAAGCAGATAACGGGTGGGAGAGAAGAGCTGTGTGGGAGAAGCTTGTCTACGAATGTGGGGGCCTGTGTATGACCCCCCAGAACTCAGGAGAAGTCACAGAGCGGGGTTCTAAACCAGTAACAATGTTGTCAGTTTACCCTGTCAACTTCACACATCTGGGAAGAAAGTGACCCTGAAAAGCTGCTGCTGGTCTGTGGGTGTGTGAAAATGGATGGACAGTTCCTGTCCTGACCTCTCAGTCCCAAATAACCCAGTCAGAGGCTGAATATTAATTATAAATGGTTGGCCAATAACTCAGGCCTATTACTAACTATCTCTTACATTTGAAGTTAACCCATATTCCTTATTCACACTATGTCACATGGCAGTACCTTTATTAGCATGGCATGTGCATCTCCTGACCTTCTGCCTCTGTCTGGTAACTTCTGACTCCGCCCTTCTACTACCCATCACCCCTTATTTGGTCCCCCACCTGCCTGGCTACTGGCCAATCAGCATTTTACTAAACCAATTTGAGTGACAGTATGCAAAAGGATTATTCTACAACTTTTCATCCTTTTGGTCTAATTAAAAAGGAAGGTTTTATCTTTAACCTAGTAAGATTATATATGAGAAAAACAGTTATCAAGTAAGAATTACAGTTATGAGCTAGAAAGATAGCTCAGAGGTTAAGAGCACTGGATGTTCTTACAAAGGTCCTGAATTCCCAGAAACCACATGGTGGCTCACAACCATCTGTAGTGAGATCTGATGCCCTCTTTTGGACTGAAGGCATGCAGGCAGAACACTGTATTCAAAATAAATAAATTTTTTTTTTTTTAAAAAAAAGATATAAACAAGGCTGGAGAGATGGCTCAGGGGTTAAGAGCACTGACTGTTCTTCCGGAGGACCTGAGTTCAATTCCCAGTATCCACATGGCAGCTAACAACTGTCTGTAATTCCAAGATCTGACACCCTCACACAGTTATACATGCTGGCAAAACACCAATTCACATAAAATAAAAATATATATTAAGAAAAAAACCAAAAACATATACTTACCTGGCAGGGGAGATACCATGATCACGAAGGTGGTTTTCCCAGGGCGAGGCTTATCCATTGCATTCCGGATGTGCTGACCCCTGCAATTTCCCCAAATTCGGGAAACAAAAAAATAAAAAATAAATGTGGGGGGCTGGAGAGATGGCTCAGAGGTTAAAAGCACTGACTGTTCTTCCAGAGGTTCTGAGTTCAATTCCCAGCAACCACATGGTGGCTCACAACCATCTATAATGAGATCTGGTACTCTCTTCTGTATATAGTATACATGATAAATAAATAAACAAATAAAATTTTAAAAATAAATGTAATGTATAATTAAGAAATACAGGTTAATTATTTATAATAGTTAAACTTACAGTCTGGTTAGGTATGTTTTCAAGATCATACAAAGACATTTCAGACAAATAGAAAATGTCCAAACACTTTAAAAACCTACAGAATATGGCATTAAAATGGTTTAAGAACTTAGTCTTAGGCTGGAGAGATGGCTCAGAGGTTAAAAGCACTGGCTGCTCTTCTGGAGGACCTGAGTTCAATTCCCAGCAACCATATGGTGGCTCACAACCTTCTATAATGAGATCTTATAACTTCTTTTGTCATGCAGGCATATGTCAAGCAAAATAAATAAATACATAAATGCATAACCATTTTTAAAAAAAGAACTCAGACTTTTCTGGACAGTGAGACATGTCTGCCCCTGGCAGCACCAATTACTTCAAAGAGTATGGGGGCATTAAAGAAACTCCATATGGAATTTGTTTTTTAAAAATATTTTTATTATTTTATGTGTATTGGTGTTTTGCTTGCATGTCTGTGAAAGTGCCAGATCTTTTTTTTTTTTTTTTAAACTTTATTTATTTGCCTTGGTGTTTGCCTGGAACTGGAACTACAGACAGTTGTTAGCTGCCATGTGGGTGCTGGGAATCGAACCCGGGTCCTCTGGAAGAGCAGACGGTGCTCTTAACCGCTGAGCCATCTCTCCAGCCCCGAAAGTGCCAGATCTTAAAGTTAGAGACAATTGTTAGCTGCCATGTGGATGCTGGGAATTGAACCTGGATCCTCTAGAAGAACAATTAGTGCTCTTAACTACTGAGCCATCTCCCCAGGCCAGGAATTTGTTTTCTTGATGGAAAAAGTTAGCCATGTGGACAAAGAAACTGCCCTTGCCTGAACTGCTGACAGATACTGTCCACACTGGACCAGAAGGACACACAAAAGTGACTGCCAAACTTTATCAAGATATGGTGTGAAATAGGTTCTTCAAGATGTCCTGCTTCAGAGGAAAGTCTGTCAGACGTGCTAGGCCTGTGGGCCAGAGTCGGATGCCCCAGTGCTAGGGGAAACAATGGGTGACTATCCAGGCTGCCTGATGTCCCTGTCAGTAGGTAACATTTCATCCTTCTAGGGTCTTTGACAGAATCGAAGACTACATAGTCATAGTTATGATAAAAGGTAAATTAGATACAAAACTTAAACTCAGGCTGGGGAGATGGCTCAGTGGTTAAGAGCACTGACTTTTTCCGGAGGACCTGAGTTCAATTCCCAGCATCCACATGGCAGCTAACAACTGTCTGTAATTCCAAGATCTGACACCCTTACACAGTTATACATGCAGGCAAAACACCAATTCACATGAAAATAAAAATAAAAATTACAGAAAAACTTTAGACTCACCAAGATAAGATAGAACAGTGTTTTCTCTAATGTTGCCAAATACAAATGGATTGAATATTATTACTGTAATTCTTACTTAATAACTGTTTTTGTTACATATAATCTTACTATGTTAAAGTTAAAAGCTTACTTTTAATTTTAAGAAAGGGGGAATGCAGTGGATTATACTCATTGATAATAATAAATATGATTGGCCAATGGTAGGGCAGAATGAGATTGGGCAATATTGGGAAAGAAGGGTGCAGTCAGGAGATGCCAGATAGCCACAGAGCAAACAGGACGTGTAGGAAACAAAGTAACAAGTTACAAGCTCTGTGACAGAATGTAGATTAATAGGAATGGGTTAAAAGAGCTAGTTAGTAACAAGCGTGAGCCATTGGCCAAGCATTTATAAGTAATATAAGCCTCTGAGTGGTTAATTGGGAATTGGTGGGCAGAACAGGAAATGTCCTCTTACAGATGTGTCTGGGGGACACCTTGATTGTTAATTGATGTGGGGTGAGGTGACAGTACAAACCTTTAATCCCAGCACTCAGGAGGCAGAGGCAGGTGGATCTCTGTGAGTATAAGGTCAGCCTGGTCTACAGAGCAAATTCCAGGAAAACCAGGGCTACACAGACAAAGCCTGTCTTGAAAAACAAAACCAAAACAACCAAAAGTGATAAGGGCCCTGCCCACTGTGGGCAGCACCATTCCTGGGTGGAAGACCCGGGATCTAAGCAGGAACGGAGAAGCTGAACAGAGCACAAGCATCTATTGTTGCTCCCTCTGGCCACTGCGTGGGTGATGTGACCAGCAGCGTCCATTCCCATCGCTTCCTCAGCGTGGTGGACCAGAAAGGGCTAAGGAGAGCCAAGCGGGGTTCCTGGTGCCGTGGCTGGAGGCCCTGGACAGCAATCGAAGCAGAAGCTGCCCATCCCCCAACCCCTTCTTCCTCTTACTGCTTCTGGCTCCGGAGTTTCTGGGGCCTGTTCCCTGAGAGGGCACTGGGAGAAGAACCTGAGCCAAGGGTGACGTCATGGGGCATGGCTGACACGGGGAAATTGGTGTTTTGCGTTTTTCCCATTTAAAACAAAAACAAAAAAAAATATTTTTATTTACTGTGTATCAGTGTTTTGCCTGCATGTATGTCTGTGCACAATTTGTGCAGTGCCCGTGGAAGCCAGAAAGCGGGGGTTGAATCCCCTGGAGCTGGAGTTACAGATGATTGCGAGCCGCTGTCTTGTGGGTACTGGGAGCCACACCTGGGTGCTCAGAAGAGCAGCTGCTGCACTAACCCCTGAGCCATCTCTCCTGATTCTCAGTCTGCATTTTCACCCAGCCCAGACTAACGCTGCCCACAGTGGGCTGTGATGTGCTGGGTGAAGCGATTACTTACATTGTTGTCTTATTAAATAAAAATCATGAGTCAGATATTGGGATTAAAAACCTGATCAAAAGAGCAACAGAGGAACCATCAGGTGACCCTGCCTCTCCACACTTCCAGATTGAAAAGGCTGCCAATCTCTCTAAACCCCGCCCCATTACTTACATGTTTTTACAAAACCTGTTTCTACTGAGAACTCTGCGGTTAATTCTGGCCAGCTGAATGTTGACTCCACCCTCTGGTCCAAGCTTTAACTATGTTAGTAGTCTCAGAAGTGCCAGAGTGTGATCAAAGCATCCCACAGCCGGGCTGGGCTCTCAAATGTCAATCAGCATTAAGAAAATGCTGGCTCAGAGGTTTAGAGCACTGACTGCTCTTCCTGAGGTCCTGAGTTCGATTCCCAGCATCCACATGGTGGCTCACAACTGTCTGTGATGACTTCTGGTAACCTCTTCTGTATACTGTATACATAATAAATAAATCAATCTTTAAAAAAGAAAGAAAATGCCCAGATAACCTATCTGGATGCTGATCTGACCTGGGCAGGTTCTTACTCAAGTTTCCCGGTTTCTGGTGACTCCAGTGTAGTGGAGTTAACAATAAAAACTGAACAGGACTCAGGCCAACCAGATGCTGCCTCAGGCAAAGGTTATCCTCTGAGTCACATGGACATGCACACATGTGGACACAAACATTTGAACAGACATGTTCCTGAACATGCACACACATGAACACATGTACACACACACAAAGACAAAGGAGTCTGAGAATGTCAAATGGAGGCCATATGAACAGTGGGGGATGGTCTCTCCCGGGATGTAGCCATCCTGCTCCTCTGTACATCTGGGCTCTGCTCTGTCCACCTAAAGGGGCTCCCTAGCAGAGGTACCCATTTCTTCTTAGCTCCAGGATGTTCCTTCTGCTTTGCTCTGCTCAGGAGAAACCCCTACAGAAGTGTAACCCTCTGCTCCAGCTCCTGTGAAAAATTATTACCTCTGCTCTGCTCCCAAGGGAGTTTCCCAGCAGAAGTATCTGTTTTTCTTCTGCTCTGTCCCCTCCCAGCAGAGACTCTGCTCCCCACTGGCCACGATCTTTACCCAAAACTCTTCCAAGAGATTTGAGAAGGAGGAATCCAGGAGAGTGGCTGCCTCTGCCAGGGCTGAGAAGGGCAGCTGATAACTGAACGGGTAGAAGGGCTTAAATAGGGCTTCTTAAAGACGAAGTTTTTCCAGGGACAAGATTTGCAGCGAGGGAATTGGTCAGATTTGGATCCTCTTGTGCTTGGAGAAGCTCAGGTTGGTTAGATTTCCTGCTCAGGGGTGGGTTGATTTCATTGGTCAGTTGGTCAGAGGTAGATTCAGCTCTGGTGTCAGAGCCGAAGTGTGTTTATTTGGCTTTGGTTTTAGGGTCAGGGTGTGTTTCTTTGGCTCTGGTTTCAGGGCCCGGGGGTGCTTCTTTGGCTGGCTCTGGCAGGGTCAGGGAGGATTTTTTGGTTGTGGCTCTTTTACCCCACACCATGTCTCCACATAGAGACTTGATTGTACTCTACACCGTCAGGAAGGTGAGCAAACAAAGCAACAAGACGGAAGAAGGAAGCTGTGTGTGGGGAAAGTCACGTGAACAAGAGGAAGCGAGGTTCCCAGATGATCTGGATGTCTATCAGACACATTGTGACAATCTCATTTGGACATGCATCCAACTGCCACCAGTTCAGAGGATGCCTGGTGTCATGGAAACTTCCCACCAGGAGAGACTCTAGGAAAAGCTGTCCATCCATTCATTCAAGACAATCTCAATGGCGGCATGTGGCTGCTGTCCAGCACATACGAGACAGATGCAGAGGGCATGGCAAAACCCTGCTTCACAAAACGGAACAGAACAAGGGGGCTGGAGAGATATGGTCCAGTGATTAGCGCAAGCACAGGACCAGGGTTCAGATCCCAGCACCCACACGGTGGCTCAGTAAACATCTGTAATTCCAGTTCTGGAGGATCTGTCACCCTCTTCTGGCCTCTGTGAGCACTGTGCACACATGTCACACACACACACACACTTAAAAATTAATACAATTTAAGATCAGGAGAAAACACTTTAAATACAGTTTTGTTGATTAGAGGTCAATAATGTTGGGGCAGTAGAGAGATACTTCTAAGAAGCCAGAGAACATGGAGCAGGGCGGGGTGTTCCCAGTGCAAGATGAAAGGATCCAATAGATGTAAAAATGTCAATTTTCTCTCTACAAATCCATACGTTTTTATTTCAATGTCAGTCAAATCCCAGCTCAGTGTTTTCCCCCATGTTTGCCTCTTTGTGACTGGAATCAAGTGTGGTCTTGTTCTTTCTTTTTTTCCTTTCTTCCTTTTTTCTATAGAGGGAGCAGCAATAAAATTATTCTAAAATTAAAAAAAAATCTGCAATTCATGTGTGTGTGTGCTGGGTATGGTGACACATTCTATGAGCCGTCTCCAGGAGAGATGGAGGCAGAAAGATTGCAGGTCCCAGGCCAATCATGTCTAAAGGAACCAAATGAGATGGTCCTGACCTCTAAGTACTCCCTGGCATAGGAATGACCACACATAGAGATGAAAAATACACACCACTAAAGGTTTTGTTTGTTTTTCTTGAGGCAGGGTTTCTCTGTGTAGCCCAGGCTGTCCTGAAACTTGCTTTGTAGACCATGCTGGCCTTGAACTCACAGAGATCCTTCTGCCTCTGCATTCTGAGTGTTGTGGTTAAAAATGCAAGCCACCATGCCCAGCTAATTTAATTTTTAAATTTATGTGTCTGTTATGTATGTGTCTGTAGAGGCCAGAATAAGATGCTGAATCCCTTGATGTTGGTATCACAGGTGGTTGTGGACTGCCAGAGGTGTGTGCTGGGGACCAAACATGGGTCCTTTTCAAGAACAGTCTGTGCTCTAACCACTGAACCACCCCTCCAGGCTTAAACTTTAGATAGCTGTACGTTATAATAGCATGGACTAGCTGATGGGACAATTAGAAAGACATTTGCTAAGATAATGTAACAACAGAAATTTTCAACACCAACACCCCCCTCCCATACAGCCACAGGTCCTAAACTCTGTCTGTGACTGAGAATGACCTTAAAATCCTGATCGAATCCTCCTGCCTCAGCACCTCACTGGGAGATTATAAGCAAGGGTTCTACCTTGGAGCCATATCCCCAGTCCTAAATCAGAGTTTGGGTTGGGGGTTGTGCTGAGGAGATTGCTCAGTGGTTATAGCACTGGCTGCTCTTTCAGAGGATCCGGGTTCCCAGCACCCACATTGCAGCTCACAGTCTCTGTAATTCCAGCTCCAGGGGATCGGATTCCTTCTTCCAGCCTCTATGGGAACTGCACACACATGGTATCCAGAAATGCATGAGACAAGACACCCGTAAACATAAAATAAAGATGAATCAGTTTTAAGAGTTTGGACTGGAGCTTCTGCATGCCTGTCGTCTGAGGCTCACACCAGTCACCCGAGCTCAGGCCAGTTTGGTCTGTGGGTGAGATCTTGCAGGGACTGCGCAGTGGCTCATGGGTGAAGAGCTTGCTGCATAGGTGTGAGGAACTGGGTTCAAGTGCCTCACGCCTGCGCAAGGACCTGGCCACCACAAGAGAGCCAGTTATAGCCTCAGCTCTGGGGAGGAAAAGAAAGCGGGGACCTTGAGCTGGCTGAGAAGCCTCTGTGGCTCAGTAACCTCCAGGTTCACCCCACCCCGCCCCCATCCCCGCCCAGTACCTCTAGTGTGCACGTGACTATTAGACATGGACACAGAGACACATAGGCACACACAGCCCAGGCATGGTGTGCACCTTCGTTGCCATTCTGGGGACAGAGGCAGGAGGATCTCTGAGTTTCAAGACAGACTGGTCCACAGAGCAAGTTCTGGAAGAGCCAGGGAGGCACGGAGAAACCCTGTCTTAAAAACAAAGGAAAACAAACAAAACAGAATGGGAGAGGAAACACACTATTTCACGGTGTTATTTTCTTTAAAATTAAAAAAAAAAAAATCTCATATTTTTTTTTTGCCTTTGTGAGTGTGGGCTCCTGTGGAGGGCTGGAGGCACAGACCGTTGTAAGCTGTCTGAGGTGGGTGCTGAGATTGGAACCCTGGATCCTGTGCTCTTGACTTCAGGGTTCTGTTCCCAGCTCTACCCCCTAACTTTTGGATACAGGGTCATGTTTAGCCCAGGCTAGTCTCTGCTTTGTGATGTAGATCAGGCTTGGATAGTCTGATCCTTCTACCTCTCTAGGTCCAGGCCTGGCTTCCATGTATCCATCTTCCGGAAACAAAATCAACATTCATCTTTGCAATGCACACTTCTCCTTATCTCCCCCCACACACCCCCCCCCCCCCCCCCCGGCCGTGTGTTACTTCTCCATCAGAAAGAGGGCGCAGCCATGGTGTGGGGATGGCGGGTTTCATCACCAGCTGCTTTTGTCAACCTTCCTCTTGGTGCACACAATCCACATGCCCTTCCCTACAGGACACCTCCGACGCTCTGAGAGACAGGAGCCTGGTACATTTCCATGGGTTTGTGCTCATTGAGCAAGTTTATGTTACTGCAGTGCACACCCTTCCCCATGAGCTGTGGGTGAAATAAAATAAATAAATAAAAATAACAGCAGTTGTTTCTCAGCCCCTAAGATTCCCCTATGGCCTGGTGGGAACTGCCCAGTGAACTTTCTGCACACAGCCAATAATTGATTCTCAATTGGATATTCAAATATGCTTCTGCAAGGCAGGCGGCTTCAGCACCAGTGACTTCCACGATAAATGAGACTTCCCTGACTCTTCTGCTTCCAGATCCCACACATACCCCAGTCTCCCCCATTTTTCATAGCCCTGACTGACTGATGTTGCCCCCCCTCCGCTCCCCACCCTCCTGGGGTCCTATCTTTTGATTTTAAAACTCCCCAGGGAGGCCTACTTCCAAATGAGGTGTAAAAAGCTCACACGCTCACACACACACACACACACACACACACACACACACACACACACGCCCAACGCTGGGTTAAAATCAATATTGTCTTCACAGCTCCATCGATGAACAACCGTCTTCATTTATTAATTATGAACGGGGATCTCAGAGCTGCTGGCTCCTGCCTGTGCCGGGGCATGGCGGTCTCTCTATCCCATTGCCTGCCTCCTGGTGGCTAGAACTGTGGTACCCACAGTCTGCATCCCCAGGCCAGGTGGCTGGAGAAGATGCTTAACCTTGCCTGTCCACCTGGAGCTTGAGTCTGCCCCACAATGAGGAACTTGGTCTACACTTCTGGCTTTTCCTTCAGTCTTTCCTAGGACATAAACTCTGTGAGTGAGGCTCTGCACAGTCCATGCTGTGGCCGTATCTGCTAAAGGTGCTGAGGCCCCGGGGTGAGGAAAAGATACCAGGGTTATGGAGAGAGCACCACCACTTACCACTGTCCACTCATCTGTCCCTCTGCTCAGCCATTCATCCGTCCTCCACCCAGCCAGCCAGCCATTTCCCTACTCACCTGCTCAACAATCTCTCCATTCACTCTTCGTCTGTCCACCCATCTAGCCACTCATTCAGTCAGGCTGTCATACACCCATATACTCTTTATTTCTCGCATCCATTGGTCCTCTTACAAATACTCTTGTTTTTGTTTTTTCTAACAGGGTCTTTCTGTGTCCCTGGTTGTCTTTGAACTTGTTCTATAGACCAAACTGGCCTTGAATCTAGAGAGTCTCCTGCCTCTGCCTCCTGACTGCTGGTATTGCAGGTATACACCATTGCCAGCTTCACAAATATTCTTCAAGATCACTACAGAGCCCTTTTGTCCGGTGTTTGGTGACACTGGGGAATCTGTCCTGTCTCTTGTTCTAATGAGATTCTTTTCCATAACACCAGATTCACTGGAGATTTGCCTTGAATTTGAAGCAACTTTATAGGCTAGAAGTGAAAATTCTCTAAAATAAAACAAAAAAATGAATTCCTCCCAAAACAAAGCCAAACCCATCCCAGACAAGAGTGGCTTGGATGTGTTCATGGATGGATAGATGAACTGGTAAATAGATGTGTGAATAGATGGATGGACAGATAGATGGATGGATGGATGGATGAGTAGATGGAAGGACAGGCAGACAGATAAATGGATGCATGTGTTGATGGATAGTTGAATGGGTGGGTGGGTGGATGGATGAATGGATGGGTGGATGCATGGGACAGGGATCCTGGAGTGGTGTTTGAAGAGGAGTGGGCAGCATGGATGTATGAAATTATGGCTAAACCCTTGCTCCAGTGGCTGGTGTGGTCCTTAGTAGTCCTCTTTCCAAGCATGTCTTTTGAGTTTCTGGCATTGAACCCACACAGGCAGCTCTGATGAGGCTTGAACACAGATTGGAGTTGGTGACCTAGAGGAGCATCACACTGTCACAAGATTGGGTCAGCTGGTGCCTGGTGGGTGCATAGTAGATTTCAGACAGGGGGTGATGGTTGCCAAGGAAGGCTCTGCGTTCCCCAGCCCCTGTGCCTCCCTAGCGAGGCCTCCCTCCAGGGCTGCCCTGTTCCCTGCATGCACACTAACTACCCAGTCCCCCTGTGCACCCCCGCCATCTCCTTTCAGCCTACCCTTCTCTCTGCAGGGTCCTAGGAGAATTGGGGCGCCCTGCACGGGGTGCGGAGCTGTCAGCGAGGCAAGGAGGGGGCTCCCGCGCCCAGGTCGATGAGAGCGGGGGAGAGTGGGGGGGCCCAACCTGCGGTTTACACTGAATCCGCAAAACTCACCCGAGCTTGAAAAGTGCTCAATATGCCATCGATTGGTGCTGCTGATCGGTGCGCCTCTGCAGTGGGCTGGAGGAGGTGGGCAGAGCCGACCGTTACCGTCAGCCCCCAGGGGGGGATGGTGGGGGAGCGCACCCCCCCAGATCCTCGGGCCTCACAGTGTTCCAGCGTCTGTATCTACGCTAGTGGAAGATGGGGCTCCAGCAAGATTGTCCCTAGCTCCCACCTGTACCCGAGTGGGGGCTGAGGTCATTTCAAATTCTTCTTCTGCAGGACCAAGGCTGTTCGCCTAGAGTGAGCCAAACCCTGGAATCCATCCTCAGCACCACACACACCAGGCCATGGGGAAGCTGAGGCAGGAGGTTCAGGAATTCAAGGTCATCCTCCACTACATAAGGAGTTGGAAAAGGCTCCGGAGACTCCACTGTAAAGATGACAACCACATATTTGCTCCCAGCTGTTTGGGGTCGGCTCAGAATAAAAATGAGAAAGAGCGGTGCTAGGGACTGGCCCCGTGCTTGGCACAGACGATGGGGACTCGCATTCTGAGCCCCATAACCCACTAACCGCCTGGGCAGGCATTCATCTTAGCCCATCCCGGGCAAAGAGGATTCCCAGGCTCAATAACTGACATTTAACCAAACCTATGACGGTCAGGTTCAGTCTGGTACTGTCTCAAAAAACAATGTGGGAGCTTTCATGGTGGCACTTTGGAGGCAGAGGCAGGAGGATTTCTGAATTTGAAGCCATCCTGGGCTACATTATGGAACCTTATCTCAAACAAAAAATATTAGGTTGGAAGAAGAAGCCTAACACTGACCTCTGACCTTCACATGCATAGAGTGGCTGGCCTACTGTGTGGCCGTGTGTCCTGGAATGGTTTCCTGAACCTTTCTGTGCCTCATGTGAGTGAGGTCAGGGATCTTCAACTTTTCTGTTCTGCTCCAGCCTCCAACCTTTTACAGCCAGGCTGGGACTCCGACTTCTCCCCTCAGACCAGCCCTTGTTTGGCCTGACTTTAACCTCTGTGACCTGTCCTGCTGAAGATCTAGCCACATGCACACCACCTGCCTTGCTAGTCCCTAAGCTCACTGCTGACATCCAGTCTTGTCAAGGCAGACATCGATCTGTGCTTGCAGACTCTGCCTCAATTTCTAAGCCCCTCTCGTGGGAGGAAATCAAGACAGGGTTTCTCCATGTAGCCCTGACTGTCTGGAACTGTCTCTGTAGCCCAAGCTGGCCTCAAACTCACAGAGATCTGTCTGCCTCTGCCTCCTGAGTGCTGGGATTAAAAGTGCACATCGCTGGGGCTGGAGAGATGGTTTAGAGGTTAAGAGCACTGACTGCTCTTCCAGAGGTCCTGAGTTCAATTCCCAGCAACCACATGGTGTCTCACAACCATCTATGATGATATCTGGCACCCTCTTCTGTATACTGTATGCAGTATAAATCTTAAAAAAAAAGGGGGGGCTGGAGAGATGGCTCAGCGGTTAAGAGCACCGTCTGCTCTTCCAGAGGACCGGGTTCAATTCCCAGCACCCACATGGCAGCTAACAACTGTCTGTAGTTCCAGTTCCAGGCAAACACCAAGGCAAATAAATTAAGTAAATAAATAAAGTTAAAAAAAAAAAAAGTGCACTGCCCTGCTTGGCCTATCCCTCCCATTTTCTGGATGGCTGGTCTCCCTTCCCAGCTTCTGGCCTATATGGTTGTCCCCCTCTCCAGCCACATAAGGAAACTCCAGGGTGTAAGGTGGGAATGAGGCTTCAGCTGTGAATTTGAAGAATAAACCAGGATTCAAAAGCCAAAAACTTCCTCCAGCAGCTGGGGAAACTAAGGCACATGCTGTGAGGGCATCCTGACATGTTGGGCCCCCTCTTGCCTTTGAACCTCAACTCTACAGCAGTTCCCAGAGAGAAGGAGCTAGAAGGTCTTAGCCCCCTCCACTTCCCATGGCCCCTTGTCCTCTCTCCCATCAGGTGACCCCATCTGGAGCTCAGGATCTCCCTGTCCCCACATTAATCTTCTCTGTTAAGGTCATGGGGTGACACTCACTCTGGTCTCTTGTACCTGAATGAATAACAATCAAAGAAAATGGATTTTGTCGGGGTGTGAGACAATCAAGAAAAACCCATGGTGTGTGATACATGGAAGGGAATCTGGGAGGAAGAGGAGGCAGGAAAGGCTTTGAGCCCCCTTAATCTCTGTGTAGGCTCATGCCTTTAATCCCAGCACTCAGGAGGCAGAGGTAGGAGGATCTCTGAGTTCAAGGTCGGCCTGGTCTACAGAGTGAGTTCTAGGACAGCCAGGGCTGTTTCACAGGAAAACCTTATCTCAGGGGGAAAAAATTCCTTATCATGGCCTGTGACTGTGGTTCAGTGGGTGAAGAGCTTGTCTATAACTCAGGAGCCCTGGGTGCATCCACAGCACTGCAGAAACCAGGTGAGAGAGGAGGAACCAGGTGTCATCCCAGCACTCAGAAGATGGAGGCAAAAGGAACAGAAATTCAAGGTCATTCTCAGCCACATAGTGAGTTCTAGGCCAGCCTGGGCTACATGATTGCCTCTCTGCACAAACAAATAACACACCAACTAAGAAGAAGGTATATCCTTAACAAAACTAGTCATAATTGCACAGGCTCTGACTGTAGTGCATGCAAGACTGACACAGGGGGATTCTGAGCTCTGAGCTACAGAGTAATACCTTGTCTAAACAATCAAACAAACCAACAAAAAACCCACCCACTTAAGGGCTACTGGCATTGGGATACAAAAGCAAAAGTGTCACACTCAAGCTCTGCAGCTCCAGCCAAGACCTCTCCTGATGTCACCTCTAACACTCCAACTGGAGGCTCAGTCTCAGAAGGGTGGGGCCCAGTCATTGCCCAACAAAATGGGTGAGACTTAAAGGAGAGCTGTGTTTGCTGGAGGAGGAAGGGGATGTGTTAGTTTACTGTCTTAAGCAACTTGGGAAGCATCATTTCAGCTCACCGCTCTCAGGGCAGGCTCCAACACTGGAGGGAGTCAAGGCAGGGTCCTGGAGGAGGAGCTGATGCAGAAGCCATGGAGGGTGCTGCTTATAGCTTGCTCAGCCTGCTTTCTTATAGAACCCAGGACCACCAGTCTAGGGATAGCACCACCCACAAAGGGCTGAACCTGCCCACATCTATCCATGCCCACAGGCCTGTCTAATGGAGGTTATTTCCTAGATATGTCTGTCTAGCTTTGTATTAAGTTGACTAACACAAGTCTATCCCTCAATTACAGACACATGAAGAGTGGTCCATCTGTACATGAGGATTACCCAGCCACCAACAAGATCAAGGCTCCACAGTGGAGGTGCCTTGGGGACATCTTGCTCCAAGAGAGACCCAGACACAAGGGCAGCAGTGTGGATTCCATGACAGAAATCATCCAGAACAGGTAGTGGATGCAAGCAATAGGGCCCGAGACAGGACAAGATGATGGGTTATCTAGATGGGACTTTCTTTAGGTGTGGTTGAATATTCTGGAACTAGGTAACAGCATTGGCATATAACCTTGTGATTAAACTAAAATGCTGGAGATTTTGCTTTTAAAATTAACTTTGTTTTTTTTAAAAAAATATTTATTATGTATACAGTGTACAGAAGAGGGTACCAGATGTCATTATAAATGGTTGTGAGCCACCATGTAGTTGCTGAGAATTGAACTCAGGACCTCTGGAAGAATGGTCAGTGCTCTTAACCGCTGAACCATCTCTCTAGCCCTAAATTATTAACCTTTTGTTACATGAATTTTATCTCATTATATCACAGTGTGTGTGTATTTCAAAGATGCCAACATTTTCATCTTGTATCTGGTCAGGGGTGAGGAGTCTTTACATTCTACATCCATCACACCCCAATTATATCCAAGAAAAACTCTCTCACTCAGCTGTCTTACTGTTTGAGCAAACAAAAGTCTCTGGCACTCACTCTGCTGCATAACACTTGGGGACTGACTGTCTCTCCCTGGACAGAGCCTCCGATGCTTGTTAGAGACAGTAGAGAATATCGAATATCGGGAGCATGGCCCCAAGCTCCTGGAGTAGGTGCAGAGCAAGCAAGCGACAGGTGAGGGTCCCAAAGGGGGTGCTTATTAACACTCACAACTGTTGGGGCTCAGACAGCAGTTCCTGGGCCCATGTAGTCTTTAGAGATGTGAACCAGTCTAAATGCTATCAGAATGCCTGGAGAGGGGAGCTTGGGACCACGGCTTGTGTCTTTAGAAAGAGAGGCTCCTGTAGGGTTGGAGGCAGAGGCTGTAAAGGGATGCACCCACAAGCCAAGGAAGGCTAGCAACCATGAGGGGCAGCAGAAGCAGGACACCCCCCACACACACTATGTCAGTCCCGCCATTGCTGAAGCCCCCTTCCAACTCTGCTTGATTTGAGGAGCGTCAGCAAGGACTTGTTGGGAGCTGGTGGCTACCAAGCGGTCTGGAAGGAGGGGTATCACTGTGGGCTCTGTCTCCAACGTCCTGAGCTCCTGCAGAGGAACATGAGCACCGTCGCTGCGATTCGTCTGCAGGAGGGAGGGGAGAAGACGAGGCTGCAGGGGGAACCTCTCTGTCCCTGTCCCTTAGGTGCTCCTCTGGGACGGACCCCCCAGTTGGGGCGGCGGGATTTGAACCTGCATTCCCGGGGGCTGCTGAGCCGGAGGCTCGCCGGGCGCCCTCCAACAGGTCGTTATCCTGGAGCCTCGCTAGCGATCGATGATCCGCGGGCGCCGAGCTCCCGCCCGCCCGGTCGCGCATGCTCCACATCGACCGCGCCAAGCATCCCCGGCGGCCCCGCCTCTCCTCCAATGCGTTGCTAGGCAACGGCGGTGTGCCCGCTCTCATTGGCCGGCGGCTCCGGGCGCGGTCAGGCGGTCAGCGCGGCCCCGGGCCTGGCTCCGGGCGCGGGTCGATGCTGCCGTCCCCTGCTGACCTTCCTGGGACGCGCGGCAGGGACGGCGGCCGAGAAACTTTATTGACCTGTTTCTTATCTCCGGGATGCAGGGCGTAGGGGTGCGGGGCGGCCCGGGCACGTCGGGGCGGGAAACTGGGAGAACCGAGCGCGGGAGAGTGTGGTGGGTGACCAGAGACCCCAGAGGAGGGAGGAGGAGGAGGAGGGTCCCGTGAGGGCACTTGAGTGAAGCCCTTGGTATTTAAAGGCTTCAAACTCTGTCATCATTCCCCTGGGGTTCAGATAGTCTTTGCAGATATGACGCCCTCGGGATGAGGTCAAAGTGCACTCGCCCCTAGGGCCTCAGGGCATCTCTGCCGCACCAGGCCTCTCATCCAGCAGCCTGGGGACCCACAGCCTACAACCTCTGAGAGAGTTATTTAATTAGGACGCCAAGGCTCACATTTACTTACTTAAAAGTTTTTGTGAATTGTATTTGTGTGTGTGTGTGTGTGTGTGTGTGCTATGTCATGTGTGTGGAGACCAGAGGACAGTTTGTGGGAGTCAGCTCTCCATCATGTGGCATCTGGAAATTGAACTCGGGTTTGTCTAGCTTGTTTACCCATCTTACAGGTCCATGTTGATGATTTCAGCCCTCAGATGCTGAAGCAGGAGGATTGGATTGTAGATGTCTCAAAAAATAAAAATTAAAAAAAAAAAAAAACCCTAAACCCACCAAATGCCATGTTTGTGGTAGAGCCCTTGCCTAGTGTGCAAAATAAAGCAGAAAATGCAGTTTGGGGCTAGGAGCTCAGTGTGGAGGAAGCTGAGAGGACCTGGTTGCATCCCCAGAACCAAAACAATACAACAAAATGTATACAGACCATCAAAAGCTAGGCCGATGAGGGTGCATGCCTTTAATATCAGCACTCTGGAGGGAAAGGCATGACATTAAACCTTATTTTTTTTTTAACTTTATTTTATTTATTTATTTGCCTTGATGTTTTGCCTGGAACTGGAACTACAGACAGTTGTGAGCTGCCATGTGGGTGCTGGGAATCGAACCCGGGTCCTCTGGCAGAGCAGACGGTGCTCTTAACCGCTGAGCCGTCTCTCCAGCCCCGACATTAAACCTTATTTTGATCTCCAAGATCTACATGCTGGAGAGATCTGAAGGCTGTCATCTGACCCCCTGAATACATGCAACATAAATAAAAATGTAAAAAAGGGGGAAAAGGACCCAATTTGTAGGTTGCCACACTGTGGATACCATTCACCACAGTCCCCTGAACTTGGTCTCCCTGCTTCAGCTCTGCCCAGGCCAGGTGTCTCAGCAGTTTTCTGCTTTCCTCTTGCTGCTTCTGCGCCCCTCTGTGCCCCTCTGTGCCCCTCTGTGCCCCTCTGCGCCCCTCTGTGCCCCTCTGTGCCCCTCTGCGCCCCTCTGCGCCCCTCTGTGCCCCTCTGCGCCCTCCTGCGCCCCTCTGTGCCCCTCTGTGCCTCTCTGTGCCCCTCTGCGCCCTGCTGTGCCCTCTGCTCCCCTCTGCATCCCTCCTTGGCTTCTGCATATCAGCTCCTCGGGGCTGAAGCATGTGCTGCTGACCGGGCTGTGCGGGGTTATTTCTGAACTCTGGGATTCAATTTTTATCTTAACCTGGTTATGGAGTGGGGATGGGGAGGGAGACGGAGGCTGGCAGACCGAGCTGAAGATAAAAGACCGCTTTCATCAAAGGACTAACTGGTTGGCAACTGGCTGATGTCCCTTCTAATGGAGGGGGGGGGTTCCGTGGTGGGCTGGAGGAGCTTGCTTTTGAGAGCCTGGGGGCAGCTTAGAGACAGAGTGTGAATGACCGTGGTTTCCACATTTGTACCTTAAATGTCTGGTGCAGCTGATCTGCACTGTCCTCTGGAATCCCAGCACCTGGGAAGACCAAGGGTAGAGGCTTGCACTGAGTTATGCACCAACCTGGGCTACATAGCCAGCCTGGGCTATAGAGTGAGACCTTGTTTCAAACAAAACAGAGTGTGGTGACACACAACTTTAATCCCAGCACTCATGAGGTGGAGACAGATGTGATTCTCTGTGAGTAACAGCCCACGCTGCTGTAGGGAATGAGAACCTGTCTCAAAGAAAAAAAAAAAGGCTGGAGAGCAGCTGAGCCACTAACAACCCTGGCTGCTCCAGCGGAGGACCTGGGTTCAGTTCACAGCACCCACATGGAGTCTCAACCTTCTGTAACACTCCAGCTTCCTGGGACCCAATGCCCCTTGCTGACCTCTGCAAACACTAAACACACGTGGTGCCCAGGCAAAGCTCCCATATATACAGAGAAAAAGAAATACAATTTAAAAACTAAAATGAGGGCTGAAGAGATGGCTCAGCGGTTAAGAGCACTGACTGTTCTTCCAGAGGACCCGGGTTCGATTCCCAGCACCTACATGGCAGCTAACAACTGTCTGTAGTTCCAGTTCCAGGCAAACACCAAGGCAAATAAATAAATAAATAAGTTAAAAAAAAAAACAACTAAAATGATATGGAGAGTGCTTGGGAAGCACATTGATGTCGCACTCTGACTTCCACAGCATACACACACACACATGTGCATATACATACACTCAAACATACACACACGCACTCATACACACACAAATGTACATACAGATACACACACACACACACACACACACACACACACACACACACGCACGCGCACATGCACACACACACACTTGCATGCACATATAAAATATAAGCAAGGTCGGTGACTAGTTGGTAAAAGTTTTTGTGGCCAAACTCGATGACCTGACTTCAGTCCATGGACTCGAATGGTGGAAGGAGAAAATCCATTTTCCAAAATCATCTCTTATGTTTACACGAATACCATGGCATACACTCTCTCTCACACACACACGCAAAATCATTAATTGATTTAAAATATAATAAATATAAAAAATAAAAATGAAGGTGCACATCTTTAATCCCAGCACTCCGGAGTCAGAGGCAGGAGGATCTCTGTGGGCCAGCCTGGTCTACAGAGCAAGTTTCAGGATAACCAGGGCTACACAGAGAGATTCTGTGTCAATAAAACAAAACAGAAAATAAAATAGTGACATTTGGGAGGATTGAAGCCGGAAGATGGCTGCAAGTGTGAAGCAACTCTGCAGTGAGACCCCACCAGCTGTGGTGGCGCATACCTGTCATTCCCCATGCAAGAGGTGGAGGCAGGGGCATCACAAGTTCAAAGACAATGCTTGTCTTGTTTGGGTGGCGGCCATGCACCTAGCTTCTTATGTGAGCGCTAGATATCTGAACTCAGCCATCTCTCTAGCCCACGCTATTTGCCTGAAATTTTCTAAAATCACAGTTATTATGTACATGTGTGAGCGCCTGCACATGTGGAGGTCAGGGGACCACTCAGAGGAGGAGTTCCTTCTCCCCTTCCATCTGTGCCCTGAGCTTGAACTCTGGTCCTCGGCTTTGGTGGCAAGCTCCTTTACATGCTGAGCCCTCTCGATGGCCCAAGCTTGTTTGTTTTTGAGACAGGGTCTTGCTTCTCTACATATCCAAGACTGACCTCAAATTCACTGCAATCCTTCTCTCTAAGACTCTCCAGAGCTGGGTTAGGGTTAGGGTTAGGGTTAGGCCCAGGCCACTATACTTGGTGGACAAGGCTCTCGAATTATGAACATTTTAGTCCCCAGGACCGAAGCCTGAGCTATGAATGACAGAAGAATATGACTGTGGGCTGCACCACACACACATATTGTCTCCATTCTAGCACACACAGGTCACATGGCCCAGGGCAGAAAGCCACAGGGAGAAGCTGAGACCAAAGCATGTGTCCCCCATATCCTTACTGGCCCTGCCCCACAGGTTCTGATGAGCCTTGGCTGGGTCCTAGCACAGTGTCCCCATTGGATGTGGCCAGGTATATGGATTTCCGAAGGTGTCCCTGAGCTGGCCGTTTTATTACCCCAGTTGGATGGACCAAGTGATTGACAAGTTCACTTCCTGCCCCACCCCCAACCTCCAGGGCTGCAAGGTCCCTAGGAGGAGACACCAGCCACACTACATTCCTTTTAGCAAAGATCAACGTCTACATTCCAATCAATTCTCACATAGGCTGCTATCGGCTGGATCTGTCCTCCTGGATTATTCTAGAAAGTAATACACACTCACCAGCAACATTCAAAGAGCAGCCATAAAATCCAAACATGCCAGGCATGTTAGTGAATAGCCATCATCTCAGGGCTCTGGAAGTGGGTACCTGAGGATCAGGAATTCAAGGTCAGCCTGGGCTACATAGTGAGTGAACTCTGGAAACCCTGGGCTACTTAAGAGACCCTGGATCAACCAAAGAGTAGGTCAAAAATAATTTTTTTAAAAAAATGCTTTATCCTGTCTTTTGTTCGTTTGTTTGTTTGTTTGTTGGTCTGTGTAACAGCCCTGGCTGTCCTGGAACTCGATCTGTAGACCAGACTGGCCTCGAACTCACAGAGATCCTCCTGCCTCTGCATCCTGAGTGGATTAAAGGCGTGTGCCACCACTGCCAGAGACTTTGCCTACTTAAAATAAGGTTTAATTCTATAACCAAGGCTGACTTTCAACTTGTGGCAATCTTCCTCAGCCACTCAGGTGCTTCGACTGCACTTGAAAAATAGCTTGTCCAGGGAAGGCTCTCTGTAGAGGCAAAAATGTTCTAAAAGTAGAAATTAGAGTATAAATGTGGTTCAGGGATGGAGTCTTGTCTAGAATAATCAAATACGGGCTGGGGGCGTGGTCAGGGTGGAGCCCCGCCCAGAATTCGCAGTGAGGCGGGGGGCGTGGTCAGGGGTAGAATGTCCTCCTAGCCAGTGCAAGGCTTTACCCCAGTTCCAAAAAGAAAACAGGAGAAACCAAAGCAAACCTGCAGAATTGTCAGTTCCCTTAGCTGGGGGTGGGGACCCTCATTCGCCCGCCCTCCTTGATCTTAATCCTAACCCTTGTGTTCGGTGAGGGTCCAGGCTTTGTCTAAATGGTCCTCCTTCTTCTCCTGGGTGCAGCCCCTGGCCTCCCTCTTCCCTCTGTAGGCGAGCATCTCCCACCCTCAGATTGGAACCCCCCCTCCTCCAGCCCATCTCCCCACATTCTGCTCCAGGCTCTGCACACCCGTCCATAGAGAGTACTCAAGTCTCACATGAAAGTTCCTCAGTCGCGTGGGCATGGGGGGCGCAAATGGGGTGAGCGCCTGGAAGGTGATTAGCAGACGTGTGAAGCTCCACAGAGCGTCGCCACGGCCCTTTCAAGGGCCCAGCGCCACCTCCTTCTCGGCGGCCAGGGCGCCCACCGCCTGCGCCAGCCTCCAAAAGCCCATTAAGCGATTTTTTTCCTTCCACTTACAGCTCCAGCATTGACAAGAAGGTTCAATATAGGCCTTAGAAGAGACGTGGCAGCCGCCTCAGAAAAAATATTCCCTCCTGTCAGCTAGCCCTCCCCAGCGCATCCCCAGGCTTTGCTCCAGCAAAGCGGCTCCAGCACCCCTGTCCTGAGGCAGCCCACCATGCTCAGTAGGACTGAGTCAAGGCTGGGTGTGGGGTGAGCCATTGCCAACTTTAGATGCGGTCACTTCCTTGGGATAGCCCTCCCAGATCACCCCACCGCGGGGTTAGAAGTCTACACTCTCAGCCCGATGTGATGGTCCACACCTGAAGTTCCAGCACTTGAGAGGCTGAGGCAGGAGAATTAATGAGTTTCAGGTTAGTCTGGGTGTGAGACTATCTCAAAAACCCAAAAAAAGGTAAAATAAAGGAGGAAGAGGAAGGCGGTGCTGTTTTCTATGCCTTGATGGTCCTGGGCACACAGAAAATAGGAACTCCAGGTGGCATCTGTAGCTATGTGGGGTCCTGCAGAGACATCTGGATGTAACCCCCCACTGGTAGCAAGAGGCAGGGTTAGCTCTGCGGAGGACTGGGCAAGGGGAGCAGACCTCAGAGCAACTGAAGGTCAGCCTGTGTGGGGAGGGAATGGGGGGCCCAGAGCACACCCCGGTGGGATTTAGGATGGGCAAGGTGAGGACCACCTTACCCAAACCTCCTGCTCCCAACCACAGCCCTGGGAATTGCTTTCAGTTTCTCTGGATGCCCCAGGGTGCCTCATGAGTTGGAGCATCCAGAGTTGGGGGTTCCCATAAGAGGGGGGTTTTCAAGCAACACCAACTTTTCCTTGGAGTTTTGGGATCCCCCAGGTCTTATTCAAGCCTCAGAGCCCCCATACACACCTGCCCTCACGTCTATCCTCTGGGAGACCAGGAGGATTGTGGGCACAGAGCACAGCGCTGTTTTTGTTTTGTTTATTTTTGAGACAGAATCCCATGTAGCCCAGGCTAGCCTCAAACTCACTATGTCAGAGAGTGGCCTTGAACTCCCATCTCTCCCTCCTTCGTACTGTGGTGATATCCGCTGTGTCTGGCTGTAGGTGCTACCTGTGATCCAGAATCACTGGGTGAGATTTCCCAGCGTCTGGAGTATTCCAGAACATTGCAGTCTGTCCACAGAAGGGGACTCCATCAGGGTCTCAGGCTCAATGACCTTACTGTACAAAATCTGACTAGAACCCCTCAGAAACTTACGCCAGATGTAATGCTCTACAGCTGTCCTGCTTTGATGGTCCTGGGCACACAGGAGACAGGACCCCCAGGTGATGCTGATGCAGGATCTTTGTGAGTGTGAGGCCAGCCTAGGCTGCATAGCAAGACCCTGTCACAAGAAAAGACACTTGGAACCCAGGAAGAATGTGCTTTTCCCAGACTTCATGTCCCTCCAAACACATTCTAGAACCTTCTTCTCTGCAGGACAAGCAAGGGACACAGGGTCATTGCTCTTTGTCCAGATAATGGCTTGATGTACAGGTGGTCCTCAGGTGACCCTCAGGCTCTGGAAGCAAGCAGGGCTACCAGGACACTCTTGTATGCCCAGATTTGGTTCAGAGGGTGATAAGAGGTCAGAAGCAAATATAAAGTCACTGTGGCCAGTACCGGTACTGTGTTTTACAGATAGGGTAGGAGCTTTCTAGGGAGGGTAGGAATGTTGTGTGTGTGTTGGGAGGAAGCCAGTGTCTGTGCTCAGCAATGGAAGACACCCCATCTTCAGAGGAGGAGGCTGGAGGTGGATGTGGGAAGACCCTTTGCTAGAGACTGACAGGGAAGGGTAGTCAGGTGTTGGAGGGGTTAGGCCTCCTCAGAGACACCCAGGTACTGTGTGTGGAGAGAAAAGCCAGAGCCCCCGCCTCTCCCCGCCAGACATCAAGTGTGACTCCCCGCCTCCTCCTTCTAGGTTATTAATTTTTCAGAGAAGAAAATGCTTTTTGTATTTTTTTTCCAGGCAAAATATTGATAATGGGCTTAATGCGAGTTTCCTGCTTTTGTGTGTGCGTGAAGAGAGAGAGAGAGCAAGCGTGCTTGCTGCAGAGGCAGCCTTGTCTGCAGGGACACCCCCCACCCCAAGCCCCCCACCTCTGTCCGAACAAAGCCAGACGCCGGCCCTCGCTGGGTCGATGCCCTGCCTGGAGAGCCACAGCCTAGTGCTCTTGCTCAGTCTGTTTAAAATTTTGCTTCTTTTCTCTGGTAGCCTTGGAGATGCAGGAAGGTAGGAGCCTTGTCATTCACAGCCTGCAGTGACTGGGCACCTACTGTGTGCCAAGTCCCCAGAAGTACACACAGGCCCCTCCATCCTCAGACATGGCAGAAGAAGGTGGACAAGGGCGGGAAGCCTCCGACCCCAGATCGAGTCCCCGCACCCCAGATGGAGTCCCCCACATCCATATGGTAGAGCGCACTGACTCCTCATGTTTGTTCCCTGGGGTCATATGGCAGCCATGGCATGTGCACTCACAGGCATAAATAAACAATTTCGGGGCTGGAGAGATGGCTCAGAGGTTAAGAGCACTGACTGTTCTTCCAGAGGCCCTGAGTTTGATTCCCAGCATCCATATGGTGGCTCACAACCATCTATAATGACATGGTGGTACCCTCTTCTGTCTATTGTATACATAATAAATAAATTTTAAAAAATAAATAAACAATTTTAACAAGTGTCTCTAGAAACTGTGGTAAAACAAGGATTCTTGGAGATGCAAGATTTCAAGAGGCAGGCATGGGGCACACACCTATTAATCCAGCACTTGGGAAGCTGAGGCAGGAGACTTGCTTGAGTTAAATAATGAGACTGTTATCTTTGTTTGTTTTAAATATTTATTTATTATGTATACAGTATACAGAAGAGGGCACCAGACTTCATCATAGATGGTTATGAGCCACCATGTAGTTGCTGGGAATTGAACTCAGGTCCTCTGGAAGAACAGTCAGTGCTCTCAACCTCTGAACCATCTCTCCAAGCCTGTTTGTTTTTGAGACAGGGTTTTTCTGTGTAGTCCTGGCTGTCTTGAAACTAACCGTGTAGACCAGGCTGGCCTCAAACCCAGAGACACATGCTTCTGCCTCCCCCATGGGATTAAAGGCATGCTCCACCATACCAAGTCATGTATATATATTTTAAATGCAGGGTTCCATGTAGTCCACATTTGGCCTCCAATTGACTATGTAGCTGAGAATGACCCTGAATTTGTCACGCTTCTGTCTGATGTCCCCAGTTCTTGTTCATTTTGTTCATATTGTGAGCTGTGAGGTGTTCTCTGTTCCTGCCAGAGGCTGTGAGCCCGAAACTCTCCCTCTGGTACCAGTGTGGCAGTGGTCTCATTGAAGGTTCAAGCTCATGGATGATCCGATTCCTGTGTACAGTGGCTTTGTGTTCACAGAGAATGGTGACCATTGTCCCACGGTCTCTGATCACCTCTTGGTGAAGGCTGAGCATATTCACTCAGGAGGATGAGAAGAAATTCAGTGTTGTCAGCTGCATGAGTTCAAGGCTAGGCTGGGCTAAAGATTGAAATCATCTCCGGGTGATTGGGAGTGTTGGGCAGCTGTGGGAACTGAGGCACAAGGCCGTGTTGTTTTTCAAAAGAACAATGGGAAAGGTTCATGTGCATGCTCCCATGCTTCTCTCCTTGTGCTGAAGCTCACAGGACCAGACAGAGGACAAAGAGCAGAGAAGGGAACTGAGTTCCAACCACAGCAGCGAAGGGCTCCCCTCGTGCTGGGGAAGCATGGCTGGGGCAGAGCATTTACATGGCTCAGGGCTCACATTCCTGAGGAGGGAAATGGACTGATGGGGCAGGAACCTGGACTGAAGAGCTGAATCATAGGCTCTGGAATGATGCTTCTGGGCCTAAGGCTAGCTCAGTTTGTCATCTGACACAGCCAGGCCCACCTGCCCAAGGACAGCATCACCCAATTTCCCCTAAATTTACGTCTCCATCTCAATTCTGACTTGTTTCATATGGCAACCTTGTTTTTGTCTCTTCCATTTCCATATCTTTGCCTCCTAAGGAGGGAGGCAGATAACACCATATTCTTTCAGTGTGGTGGTGACACAGGCCTTTAATCCCGGCACTCAGGAGGCAAAAGCAGGTGGATCTGTGAGTTCAAGGCTAGCCTGGGCTACAGAGGGAGTTTCAGGACAGCTAGGGCTACATAATGAAACCATGTCTCAAAAAAGAAGAAGAGGAGGAGGAGGCTCACATTTGAGAGTATCGCTGCTCTGCAGAGAAGACATGATTTCAATTCTCTCCTGCACAAGCAGGTTCTCACCCAGCTGTCTGCTCTGGGGAGCTCGCTCCCTTCTGGTCACGGTGGGTACTGCACACACATGGTGGCGTGTGTGTCGAGTACACATACATACACGGAAAATAAGGTAACAGAACAAAATTGAAAAAGAAACAGATTCCTCAGGAATGCGCAGGTGCACAGGCCCACATCTAGGCGCCCACAGGTTCATGGATACCCGCACAGGCTCACAGATACCTGAAAACCCCTCCTTTGGGGACACTGCCCTGACAGTTCACACCTGGGGCCCCAGGAAGCCCAGGTGAAGCTGGAATTCACTGTATCCAAGGCTAAGCAGGAGCTTAATGTCATCCTCAGCTACATGGTGCTTTGGGGGCCAGCCTGGGCTACTAAGGCCCTGTCTCCAAAGGCAGAGAGGATGAGGAGGAGAGAAATCGAAGGAAGGCTTCTCAGGAAAAGCGGGGTGAAACTGCCAGGGTGGGTGTGGCACTGCTGCCCTCACAGAATCCGTCCCCTCCCGTTGGCTCACCTGTGAGATGGTGGTGAAGGGGCCCAAGCGGAAGGGGGTGTCTCCCTGCTGCACAACCAGGCCCTCCCCCTCCTCCCCTGCCTCCCACCTGCCTCCCAGCATGGAGCCGGCCTTCTGGCTCCAGCTCCGTCAGGATCAATGGGAGAATCAATCCCAGCTGCAGGGCTCCTCACCCCTCCCAGCCTCCCTCTCCCAGCCTCTACCCTCCCAGCCTCCACCCTCCCAGCCTCCCCCTCTCAGCCTCCAGCCTCCCCCTCCTAGCCTCC